>CAJDSM010034120.1:7064-30346 GCA_903981925.1 Ostrea lurida
AGCGTAACTAGTCTCATACCGTATTGAATTAATGTATACGGCTTTTTGTTCGTAAAATGTTATACATTATTGAGGCGTTTCGGAAATTCAGACCTACAAATTACGCTTTAATAGCGCTCAGGGTGTAAGCTGTAAAGTTATTTTTAATCATGAAAACGCCATACAGTGACAAGTTACCTCTATTTGTAAGGGTCATATTCGTAACATTGGCGAAGGGGGAATCACATCTTTTTTAATGTCTTAAGTCTAAGCACGAGAAAGGGACCTTCCGGTCACGAACTACCGAGGTTCTGCGACCTTAATTAATTAGGAAATGCTTTAACCAATAGGTTCCCCGTACCTTTTAATTAGTCAGCATATCTCCTATTTGTCTGCAATTAAACAACCGGCAAGTCATTATGGTCACTCAGATTGATTTCACAGCTAAATAGCAGGAATCAAGCTTTAGATGTGTTTTTCAGGCAGTGAACAAACCGTTTAAAACATGGTAATACGGTAGGGTGATTCTCGGGCAATGAGGGCATTAAAGGTGTAAGTATACAAAACTTATCCAAGTGTACTCAGATTCCGGTATAATTGCATTTATAATTATAGCATTATTACTGATGATTGTCTCAACTTATATACACTTGCAAATAATAGATCTGAAGATGAACTTGATTTATTTACTCTGCTTTTAATAAGGCACTAATGAGCGCGGATTATTATTAAGGAGACTACCCGCTACAAATCATACGTATGCAAACGAGGGTGTGTCTAAAAAGTCGGTCTCGGTTTCCGGTCTTCGGTCCCGGTTCACTGTCTAAAAGTCGGTCTTTCGGTCTCGGTTTCGGAATAGCCAAAATTGTTACATTTGTTTACCAAGAGTTTTTTTTTTTTTAAGATTTTAGTTAATATATAACAATATCATCAGTTTTGAATTAACATTGCAATAAAGAAAAACACATCATATGGCCTTTTAAAATATTTTATGCATGATTTTAGATGAATACAGGAAAATGATTTGCAAGTTACGAATAAGTCAATAATTCTTTAGAAATGAAAGAGGAAGATACAGAAATATTCCAGAAATGAAAGAATCTGTAAAAAATGTAAAACTATTGATGATGAATTTCATTTATTTTTTAATGTTCAATCAACGAGACGCTAAGAAAACTTTAGAATTTCGAAAAAGACTGAAAATTGAAGAAAGATTAAAAAAAATTTAAATCCGGAAACAAATATATAACATATTGTGATAATTGAATCGCCATCGGCGAGTTCATATTGTAATACTTTTTTTCTCTGAACGAGACCGAAAGACCGACTTTTGATAGTGAACCGGGACCGAAGACCGGAACCGAGACCGACTTTTAGATACATCCATGCAAAGATTGTGTGATAACCAGCGTGGGCAATACCCGGTATGGGTGGATACTCAGAGCACTGATAACGTCACCAATTCAATCGCCAGTTTGAGGTCAGTAAACAAAACTATGCGTCAGTATGAACCTGTGTATCACAGCTTGAGATTATGAAATTGGTAAACTGTAATGGAAGATTTTAATTACAGTTGCAAAGCATGTTGCGAATTTCGACATGGCGTGAATTTCGACAATTTTTTCCCCACTTTGTAGCATTTGGTGGGGTGACATATTGTTTTTGGCTGTCGTGAGTCCGTCACAAAGTTTGTCAGCGAAACTTCTCTGAAACTATGATCCGATTTTGACAAAACTTCACAGTAGCAAGGACATCATATGTAGTGCATATTACCAGGGAATTTTTATCCCTTTATTTTTGTGTGAGTTATGCCCTTCGAACTAAGAAATTGCCTGAAATCCTCATCAATAACTTGTCAGCGCAACTCCTCTGAAACTACTGATCAGTTTTTGACAAAACTCACATGTAGCAAGACATCATAATATTATGTAGTTGTGCATTATTACAGGGAAATTCGATCCCATATTTTTATGTGAGTTATGCCCTTCAAACTTAGAATTTTTGCCAAAAATCGTCAAAATAACCTATCAGTGCAACTCTTCTGAAACTACTGATCTGATTTTTAGAAACTTGATATGTAGCAAGGAAATCGTATTTAGTTGGTATATACCAGGAAATTTTGATCCCAAATTTTTTGGGAGTTATGTCCTAATTTTGCCAATAATTCCTCATAAATAACCTTGAAGCGCAACTGCTTTGAGACATGTGTTTTGCCTCAAACAATAACTGTTTTACCTCCCACTCGAGAATATTTCATTCATGGGAGACATCACCACTGCCGGTGAGGGTCCCACTCGAGAATATTTCACTCATAGGGAGGCATCACCAATGCCGGTGAAGGGGCTGGCAAGATTTAGGCTGTGCTCGGCACTCAGGGCCTTTGAGCAGGGAGGGGTCTTTATCGTGCCACACCTGCTGTGACACTGGACCTCAGTTTTTCCCGTCTCATCCGAATGCCGCCCATTTAGTTGCCTCTCACTACACGCAAGGGGATGCTGGGAACCTATTCTAAGACGGACCTCCACGGGTGGATCTTTCACGCAATGGTGACGTCTCCATATGAGTGAAATATTCTCCATTGGGACGTAAAACAATAAATAATCAATCAATCAATCGATGGACATGAAAAAACTTCGAGATACCCGTGGATTCGAAATTATACTAAGAAAATAGGTTCTTGGGACCTCCAAAACAGTTCGACATAAACATGGTAATCGAGATATGAGTGTCCGGATAATCGAAGTTCACTGTATATAATAGCTTCAGTATAAACTTGTTCGAAATCACCAAAGATGGTGTCACAATCGGAAAAAGTTGATTCATTGAATTCTGTAGTTTTTCAATGAAGCTTGATTGGTTGGAGGCCGAACATGTCCCAGAGATATTTGTTTCGTTTTCAATATAAGAATTTCTGCAAACATAACTTATGTGTACATATTGTTCTCACACATAGAATGGTTATCAATGTTGTGTAGAGCATTTCCATTGAATTCTTTTTGAAATGTGATTGTATCGTGTGCTACCTAGGAAGATGCAAATTATGCTTTCATTATAGAGAACATGGCATGTCCAAGGGGAATGATAGAATGAAGGCTTGTTATTATCCGTAAATTAATAGGTGTTGGCGTGTAAAGTGTTTAGAAACGCAAACACCGTGTACATATATGTCACATTATTGATATCTTTTGATGTACTATTTGGATGTGGGATTTTAAGCAAATGGCACACCGCAATGCTATACCTAAATTGTAAAGAACATCATCAGTACTTTTATTATTTTGAAGAAGTTACTATACAATGACTCTCTTGGTAATTTCCTTCAACATGACGCTGAACTAAAAGCAAATAATTATGATTTTTCAAAATCAAGATCAATGGAAAAGGTGGATGTAACATTACATATACATAAATTTACACAGCATTTTAATCACATTCATTGCCTAACTTCTCCTGAAGGTTCATAATTATTTCTCAACACAATATTGCTACGAAAAATTTAAAATTGGTGTGGTTCAGTCAAAATGATTCGTAGGGAAATTGAAATAATACATACATGAAATAATAAAAGCAATCGCGATCAGTTACATTGATGAAACAAACTGTTGACTGATAAGACGGAAACCTTTAGTGAATGGAATGTTACTTGATATTCTAAATCATATCTATGTTTCATTGTGTGGCCTAACTGCGTTAGCAGAGGCGACATATAGGGATCGTTATGAGTCGTCTGGGGCGTCGGCGTCACAAAACTTTCTGTCACATTTCTCAGGAACCACACTGACCAGCTTCCTGATATTTGGCACAGAGCATCACTATGGAGAACTGTATCGGTGTAAACGCAGTTTCCAAATCTGCCGCATGTTAACTTCCTGTTTGACGCTACTTGAATATTTTTAACATGGACAAATTTCTGTCACATTTTTCTCAGGAACCACACTGGCCAGCTTCCTGATATCTGGCATAAAGCATCAGTATGGCGAACTGTATCGTGTAACGTAGTTTCTAATCTCGCTGCATGTCAACTTCCTGTTTGACGCAACTTTGAATTTTTTTTTTACACAAATTTGTCACAAAGTAATGACTGAGGGCCTGCGAACTCTTAAAATTAAATATGTCTTTATTTGAGATAGATTCTCACATGGCATCTCATAACTATATATCATCTTTCAGCCAATTCATCATGTTAGAATGCATTGTCATTCTGGTAAACTTGAATAGAACTGAATTTGACAAAAATTATAATTATAGACTTTTTCGCCATGATGATACTTTAAAGGGCATGGACACGTTTTGAACTAAAAAATGTTCAAATTTTAGATTGCCAATTTTAATGTATATAATGCTTGACAAAGGTATTTCTAATGGTCAGGAAAAATTTGGACGTCATTTATTAAGATACATGTGAGATACAGCACTTACAATTCTTTGTTATGTAAACAAGCCCGAGCCATGATTTTGCTTACATCTATTGAATATGTTACTAAACGTTTCATTTAAAGCAGATTTTTTCAAATTATAAGTTCATTCTAAACACAATTACACAGTGTCTAGTGTTTCTCACATCTGATAATGTTTTAAACATGATATTTTCTACGAAGCAATCTTTTTGTAAACGTAAACAAGGCTCGAGCCTTGTTTACATAGCGAAGATTTGTGAGCGCTGTAACTTACTTGTAACTCAACAACTGACTTTTCAAATTTTGCTGACCACTAGAAATAACTTGATTAAGCATTTTAAACATAAAAATTGGCAACCTGAAATTTGAACATTTTTGTTTTCAAAACGTGTCCATGCCCCTTTAAATGACGCAGTAATTTTTCAAACAAAATTAGAAGTAGGCAGGCGACACGTGTTTTCCCTGGAAGACATACCACTAAGTTTATATGTATAATTTTATTGTTTGGTTTTGAACTTTTGATAAAGATCCCTCCCTGCTTAAAGGCCATGAGCGCCAAGCATAGGACTAATAAATCACCGGCAATGGTTACGTCTCTATATGAGATTCTCAAGCGTCCACAAAAACAAATAACGTCATGTCGAAATGGGAGGGAGAAAGATTGATTACTTGCATTTTTAAAAAGAACATTTCACATAAATTGATTTCATGATTATACTATCTGAAATCATTCTTCTGCAAATACAAAGAAACGTTGTCAATTATAAAGTCATATTGAAAATTAATTCTGTATTGATTAGGAGGTACATGTATTATAATATGATAGATGTTTTCATCAGAACAATTTTAATTTCAAACAGTAAAACTAGCAGTGAGGGAATGGACAATTGAGAACTCTGCATGACTTCCCTTAACGTACACTACTGATATTCAAAATGATTTATAATTTGAAGTACCCAAAACGTTCTTTTATTTCAAAGCGCTTAACTCTTACTCTCATATTGATGTATGATGCGAAAAAGCGAGGGATTTTTCATGAAATAACGGATATGGTTATCTTTTATTAAATTCCACACTCACAAGTAGAAATATTCGGTTGTTAATCCAATACTTAAGCTTAAAGCGTGACAGAATTCTTTTTCTCCTTAATGGAGTGATTTAGAATATGAACTGATTTACATGTACTCACAACCTCTCAAATTACACAGAGAGCGCATAGAAATTGACCCATGAGTTATTTTAGCAGAAATGATTATTACTTATTACCTTTTAGTACTGAAAGAGGTACTCTTCTTATACTACGGGTTGTTTTTTTTCCGTTCAAACGCTACCTGGAAAATTGATGAAATAGAAAAATCTATATTCATGTATAGATCGATAGAGAGAATAAGCTAATTGAATAGATTGAGAGTACTACGGAAGCCTATTTAGAACATATCAAAACAAATTTCTACTTTGAAATAACGAATTTCAATTTTTGAAATTCGGTATAACTGATTAAATTCCTCCTAACGAATTTGTAATTTCGTAATCACAAATTCTGAAATCCGTTGTCTCAAATAGCCTGATTCGTTATAACAAATTTTAAAAGTGTACTGATCTTTGCGACATTTTGGTCCAGCTACATATACATGTATCACGAAGTTGCTTTTATCTTATTTAAGATACATGTATCCGATCCACAAATTCTCAAGAAATATCCGTTATGTACTGCAAATTTTGGTATAAAATGAATAATTATTAACAAACTCAGTGATTCACCAAACGAATTTTCAAAAGTGATACAATAAACAGGAAAATATCTCTCATAGAGATTAACATTGACCCCTATGAGAAAAACATATTTCTGACATATAAAGTCAATCAGAATATAATTTCCAAACAAATATCACAGTGAAAAGATTCGTACATGTATTACTTTAAAAAAATGCAACGAAAAGTAAAAGTCACTTTAAAATTATCTCTTTTATCTAAATTTCCACAAGGGGAGATAACTCGGATAAAAATCTACTTCGCTATAAATAGATCTAGGCATCATCTACATATGTATTCTCTCAACCATCTTTTTCTTTTTAATATGGAAGCCCATTCAGAACCTATCAAAAGTATCTGAAGTTCGTTTTAAGGATTATCCCTACTTAGGAATTCTAAGGAATTTATGTGTTCAAACCTTAAAATTCTTTCTTATTTTACTCTGTTATAATTTAATCTAATTAATTATAAAAGTGATAGGTTTTAAAATGGGATTCCGTAGTGTAGGGATAAAATTAATCTTGCTATGCTTGATATGACTGTAATTTGCAGGTTCTTGGCTCTAGTCCTTTGAATGATATAAATCATATACGGTATTAATTTTGATGCACCAGATGCGCATTTCGACAAATCATGTCTCTTCAGTGATGCTCAAACCGAAATGATTGATTTCTGTACTTGTGTACGCCTTTTATATTTAATTACGTATAAGGTATGACGCTTCTATGGACGGCGTATTAGTGGAGACCATTGTAATCTTATTTCAAATAGTGAAATCTTGTGAATGCAATAAATAAAGCATTACGTTTAGTATTCAGTCTCTGGGTTTTATTGATTGACAATGACAATAAGTATTATCTATAATGTAGGTACAGGACCCCTTTTTCAAATGAACCTATGACTAAAAATAAAATATTACATAGTTCTAAATACTTCTTTAATTTTGTATATTACATAACTGCATTCTTCTTATTCATATTAAAATAATTCAGTCAACGTAAAGAATAAAATGAATTGCAAAAGTTACTCGTAAAGGAGTAGGCCCAAGAAGGGTGAAAATCGGCCCTGTGAAATGGTAAAAATTAATGTGAGATTTCAACAAATTATTTTTTGCACAAATGTTGTCTATGTACATGTGCAATAGTTTATCAGAGCGGTAAATATTTTGGAATATTGCCTTGGTGAGTCCGAGATCTATTGCCCCAAACATCATGGATAATCATGAAATACAATTAGCTTAAATGCACCACGTTTTTGTGATGAAATGTCAAAACATTCACATAGAGCACAGACTTGGACCACATTTATTTTTGTCAGTTTAGATATGATGCCAGGAAGGTTCGAATTTTGATAACATCTTGGTCCAGATCCATGCTCTATATCGAATTTGTACATTTTAACACAAAAATGTGGTGATTTTAAGCGAATTCTTGAATTTTATGATGTTTGACATTAGATCTTAGATAAACCAATGCAAACCTCTAAAAAAAAAATTAGCATACTGATAAACTATCATACATAGACTATAATTTGTGCAGAAAATAATTTGTTGAAACTTAACTTTAATTTTGACCATTTCACAAGGCTTATTTTCACCCTTCGTGGACTTACCCCTTTGTTTGTAAAACAGGCCCCAGGACATAAATTCCTGTAATAAGAATATTTCAGGTTTAACAATTGAACTTTCTCAATGTGTATTTCATTTCTATTTCTGTGAAAGACACTCGATGACTGCATCCTGGGTGCGTTGCTGAAAGTGATTTCTAACCAATAGTCAGCAAATGTACAAGTAGTGCACAGTGTCGATAAATTTACTGCTATATTAAACATTTTCATAGAATTTAATGTTTCCAGGACACCTCCAAAGGCAATGAAATTGTAAATTTGATTTCAAAGAAGATACCGCCTTTTTCGAAATGTACATTCAATATAAAATTTGAATTTCATCAGTTATTTATTATATAAAAGACAAATAAATTATACGAAATAGCAACTGTAAATTGAATTAAGAGGGTTTCATTTCATGTCAGAATTATATTGAACTTTGTTAGATCTATGTGAAGTAAGGAAGATTGTGTTCATAATTTCCTTGAATTTTGAATTATTCTAACTGGCGACGCTGCGAATACAGAATAATATTAATGGTTGGGCTTCATTGTTCTCTGTGCATAGAAGAGCGAAAGGTTGACGCGAATAACGCAGTGTCGGCCAATATCTTGCGAATCATATATATTTGATCTCTTTGATTTTAAGCCTCGTTACACGGTTGACCTTGTGAGGCGTTCTTCATTATAGAATTTTTACAACAATATTTCATCAATACAACGAATCAAAGACAATGTTTTCATTAAATTTGAGGAAGCTAAGTCGAATTTAAATTGAGGCAGGAAAATCGCGACAACATCGATTAATATTGCTGCTTATGAAGTCAGACAGGCTTTGATAAAATAAAATAAAACTATGCGCAACATGAGCTGAATGCAATTGGATTAAGCTTAAATTTGAAATAGTTTTTATCTGTTTGGAATTGTGCTGAATGAAGGAAAATTGATAATTACAGAAATACAATATAGAAAGATTTACTTTAACTCCACTGGTATTTATTAATAATATAAAACAAAATTTCAAAAGCAAACGACAGAAGACGGAATTGTACCTATGTAGTTCCCAATGATGGCATAAAGTAGCAATGCTTCTGATGAAAACTTTTGACGTGGACTGCGACAAGTGATTATATTGACCCAGTTTTGAGGTCAGGATATTCAGATCAATGGTGATGTTTTTTGTTTGTCTTTGGTGCTAGTGATTATATTGACCCAATTTTGGGGTCAGGATATTTAGACCAATGATGATGTTTTTTGTTTGTCTTCTTCTGACCAATGTTATCTCTATCCACATTTGCATAGCGTGTTCCAGAGATTTGGAGCGTATAACGCATTAGCTAGACCTGTAGCTTTCTTGTGGGGGCGGGTTGACGGGGGGTAATTAATTAAATACAGTAAGTTTCATACGCAACAATGAGTTTAAATACACAAGTTTGGTTATTATTTAAACAGAGTTTTCTCATCTACTCTCACATTAAAGAGAACGGAAATATTAGTATAGTTTTGGGAATTGCTCATTACTTCGGTTTAACATGTATAATAATGCAATCTGATAAGATGATTTAGAATCCCCCATATATATGTACTTGCCACTGTCATAGGCTATTCCACTCACTTCAGGAGACTAGTTGTTCTAACGATATCCATTTAGTAATGCTTGATATATGTTTGAATTAAAATTTATTGTGAAAGACTAAATCACAATTAAGTTTACGTATATGATTTAGTGCATCTTGTGTATTGCCATCATGGGTCAACATGAAAACATAACAAAACAACTTGAAAGAGACGAAAAGCATATTAACCATAACATTTACAACAATGTTACAATAATCATATTTACCAATACATCTTGTCAATGGGTGAAATGTTGTCTGACGTGCAGTTTTCGCGAAAAAGAAAAATCATCACAGGGCATTCGGAAAGGGCAGACTGTTTGAATTCACAGTAATTCACCGTTTTGCAGACGGATAACCAGTCAAAACCTTTGATCATTTTTAATGATCATAACAATATTACTTTATCATTATTTTTTATTTCTTAATCGTTCTGTTTCTTTTTTCACCTTTTCCTCTGGTATATCACCATCGAAATATTTTAGGCCTTTCATCTTGGAATATGGCGGAATTATTATACAATCATGATCAGCAAAACGATTTTCTTATTGCCTCAGCACTAATTAAAGCGTCTATAAGATTAAATACAAATTTAAAACCTAACCAAAACAAACCTCGGACAAATGGACCGTTTTTACTAGTTAGTACATCGGACCAAATAGGTTTGATTTTCACCAGTTTTGTCCGATGGTCCGGTGCTTTTGGGATAGTCACATGTGTTAGACCGTTCTTTACAAACTGATTGGTCCTGTGGGGATCTGGGTTTGAATACGTCGTTGTCGTAAGAGGCGACTAAATGGGGCGGTCCATCGGATTGATTGATTATTTATTGTTTTACGTCCCACTCGAGAATATTTCACTCATATGGAGACGACACCACTGCCGGTGAAGGACTACAAATTTAGGCCTATGCTCAGCACTCATGGTCTTTGAGCAGGGAGGAATCTTTATCATGACACACCTGCTGTGACACGGGGCCTCGGTTTTTGCGGTCTCATCCGAAGGAACGCCCCCATTCAGTGGCCTCTTACTACGCTCAAGGGGATGCTGGGGACCTATATTAACTCGGGCCCTCACGGGTGCGGTCCATCAGATGAGACTGCAAAACACCGAGGTCCCGTGTCACAGCACATGCGGCACGATGAAGTTCCATCCCTGCTCAAAGGCTATAAGTGCCGAGCACAGGCCTAAATTTTGAAGCCCTTCACTGACAATGGTGACGACTCCATCTGAGTGAAAGATTCTCATGAGGGACTTTAAACAATATTCAATCAATATTTGATTACTCTGTTCATAGAACTCATGGCGGGTGTTACCGGTCAACAGGAGATACTTCCTCCTAGGCGCCTGATTCTGCCTCTGTATGTCCAGGGATCCATGTTAGCCCTACTCTTAATTTTGTATTCTGTATAGGAATAATAAGATGACCACTGTTTGTTTTCATCACATTTCTTTGGTATGGAAAACATTTCTCTAGTGTGCCCTGGTCCTTGTTTGCCTTACTATTATTTTGTATTCGTCATATTGACCACTGTTATTTACCTTCAAGTTTTAAATGTTTATTTTTAACTTTTCTAGCTCTCTGCGTTAGTATGCAATCTGCCAATTACTTCCTTGGATACTGCGATTCGGGAGGATATCATGGATGCATTTTCCGAGGATTTTCCCAGACGTTGTTTATGATGGCGTCCCGTCTGATGGTGATGCTGATGTCCTTTGAACGCTTCATTGCTCTGAAGTACCCGTTTAGGTATCAGCATTTGATGTCCAAAAACAGGGTCATTGGTGCTGTCGTGGGACTCGGACTTTATGCAGTACGTATTTTTTTTTTCAACTTGGATGCTTCTATCCACCTGTAGATAGTTGAGGAGAATTATAAGTTGTTTTTGACCGGTCGTGGTTGCCTATTGGTTTAAGCGCTTACTTTTGATCCCGGGAGGAGCGGGTTTAATTCTCTTTCAAATGAATCCTAAGACGTTTAACATGTTAGGTTATGATTGTGCCTTCGCCTAACGCCCTTTAGTAGTAGTGACAGTCACGGTCTTTGAAGATGGAGCCCGGTGGTCTTTGACACGGTGTTGGCAGACCCCCATGAAATATCCTCGAAGGGGACGGGAAAATATAACCAAATCCTAATCGAGCATCATTGTACCAACTGTAGACAAAGATACAGATGCGACCACTTATAACCTCTCGTCCAACCAGTCACGAGAACAGCTCTAAGTTAACTTAGAGCAGACGTAAAGCAGTCATAGAGCTGTCCTAAGTTAACGTCGAGCGGTCATAGAACAGCTCTATATAGCTGTTCTTTTCTAGAACAGCTCATGTCAAGAATTAGAACAGCTCTGTGTATTTATGATTAATCGCTTGGTAAACTGTCAGTTCATTTTAAAATTCGCGCGTGAATGGTCAGTGAAAATGCCGCCTGTGAAATTAAATAGACTGCCTTCTTACATAAGGCAAAATATTCTAATGGCAAAAATTTAAAAGAAAATTACCGATCGGACGTTCAATCTGTAATAGACCTACATTTCAATTTCTGTTTCGCGGGGGGGGGGGGATTTATATTTTTTATACCCAAACCAGAACTTTAAGAATATCAGCGACGAAAAATAATAAATTGATAATTTCTCTCGATCTTAATATCCAATGTTCGACTTGTCAGTTTCCAATTGAAATTGAGGACAAACTGCGTGATTCTAGTATTCAAAGGCAGACGGCGCGGGGAACTGTTCTAGGCCGGTCATATATATTTATCATGCAACGATTCTAATCTAGAACAGCTCTTTTCTAGAGCGGTCAGGATTCTGGCCCAGAACAGTCAGGATTCTATTCTACAGCAGTCGTAGAGCAGTCAGCAGAGCTGTTTTAAGTTAACTTAGAGCAGTCGTAGAACAGTTCTAGAGCAGTCAACTTAGAGCGGTCATTAGAACTGCTCTACGACCGTTTTAAGAGATGTTAGAGGTGGTCGCATCTGTATGTTGACAGATACATTGTACATTGCACTTAGGGACCGGGTTATAACGTCCTCAGTTTCTACCACATATTTTATTAGTCCCCTACCGGTTTGTAACCGGAGGGACTATAGCTTTCTTCTTTACTGTCTATCTGTCTTCCTGTCTGTCTGCCCCCATTCCGTCCCGTTGGTTTTCCAGACTTTTTTCTTTATGCTTGTGAGGAATCATTTGAAACTTGCAGGGTAGTTTCAGAGTGTCAAACTAAAGATCAAGTTCGAATTTCATAACGTTTGGTAGGCAGGTGTGACAGAAATAAATATTTTCACGTTTCAATATTCATCGGGATTGGGATCGTGCTTTCATGGGAAGGCTGTACAATTAGGACAGCTAAATTGGTGCAATTCACAAAACTCACCCGCTGAGTTCGTATGTAATTACTTCATTGATATAACATTTAAGATTCTTCATCGTAACGGAAACACATTCATGTATATAACAACGCAAGTATTTCTTTTATTATCGGCGAGTAGTCTGATCGGTTAGCACGTGGCGTTACTCGATTTACCGCATTCCTACAATGATTCGCAAACATGATGATCTTGAATAATAGTCCATTACAAGTAAATAAAATGCAGATAGGCCAATGAATGACCTATTGGTGTTTTGTTTTGTGTTGCATATGCAGAATTATTCCCTTCTCCAAACTATTGGTATGCCTATGTTTTAGTTCAAGGTCAGGTCACACAGCATTGCACTCTCTGATTTATAACATCCGTCAATTTTAATAGTGGTGCCGGTAGGGGACATGTTTATGCAATACTCTCATAATGCTTGTTTCATCTGGATCCATGTACTTCTGTCAATATAATAGATAACATATTTTATAGGAACCCGCTCATTTCTGTTCTTGAATCGCTTGTGTCAATTCAGAGAGTTGTATGATTATAGTTCATTTTCAACTCTTATTAAAGTTGAAACGCGGTCAGTAGATTGTGTATATTTATTTTTCAATTTTTTACCATTTTAGTTCATTATTTTGCTTTTGAAGAGAAAAACAATTAATTCATACAGGATCTAAAATATTCGAGTTGAAATCAGGCGAAGACTTTGCTTTAGCCTGCTTTTGGTATATAGCTAAATCAGCTAAAGACAAACAATATCGCTAGACTACATGTACACTTGGCCAATACGTTTTTTTCTTCAGATTTTTGTGTCCAGCTTGCCACTCATGGACGTCAACAGCTATGGTTTCCAGTCGTGGTGTGACTTCCACTGGAACGACAGATCCACTGGAGGGAGATTTTTTGTGCTCTATTTTGTATTTGAAGGTTGTTGTATTTCTGAATTAATCGTGAAGGTCTCCAAACGTGTTTGGAATAAATAACAAACAAACAAAAAACCCAAAGAAATTACAGATACGCAGAAAGAGTATAGAAATCGTGTATACTAGTACAGTACGATATCAAGGTATCGCGTATTCCATCAGCATTCCTATATTGGCAGACTTATTTTTATATTCATACGAAGCAAACGAATTGTTAAAAAACTGTTACGGGATAAAACAAAAAAAAATTGCCGTGTCCTTCAACCTTACATATAGGTATATAGATATGTCTTATCAATTAACAATAATAATTTTTCTTAAAAATGTCCATTTTGATATATCCTGACGAACTCGAAATAAAGGACAACACGAATCTGACAGATCGTGCTTCATATTTGGATATTTTACTTACATTGACTCTAATGGCAGACTGATAACTACATTCTATGACAAATGTGATGACTTTGACTTTGCAATCGTCAACTTTCCTTTTCTATGTAGTATGTACCACTATCACCTGCTTATGGTGTATATGTCTCTCAGTTGATTCGATACGCAAGAGCATGCCATGCGTATGAGGACTTTTAAAGCGAGGCCAACTACTAACAAAAAAAATTATGTTGCAGGGTTATAACGAATTTTGTTTAAAGTCATCATTTCGCATTCTACGATCGCTATATTGACCTTGTTTGCGAAATACAATTTATCACTAAGTCATGTTTAGTTGACTGATTTGTTTCATACCCTTTGTTTAGACTGTCATTTTCGTACTAGATTAGACGAACAGGTACCCCGTTTACTTTGTTTCGACTACGCCTCACGGCGGGTGTGACCGGTCAGCAGAGGATGCTTACTCCTCCATGGCTCCTGATTCTTGCCTTCGCTGTTGTCGGAGGTCGTGTTGCCCTACACTCGATTTTGTAATGTATGTTTTTGGGACTATGATTACGTTAAATACATTGTATCTACTTCGCCAATTTATGTATATCTACAATGTGGACTCGATATCAAGTTTAAATCTGACCTTGTTCCGTATAAGCAGATTTTTTTTAGCAATAATTCAATTTTGTCAAGGGGGAAATATTGTTCCTTTATTGAATTGTTTACATGTTAGTCGGTATTATATATATTTTTATGCCCCCGGAATCTTCGATTTGGGGACATATATATAGTTTTTGGTCTGTCTGTTTGTCCGCAAAAACTTTAACATTGGCCATAACTTTTGAATGCAAGTGATGGGACATTCATATTTCACATGCATAATCCTTTGGGCAAGTCCCTTTCATTGGCATGTGGAATCCGGGGGCATCAGTGTTTCACAAACACATCTTGTTGCAAGTTGCAAAGATATTAATTTTGTAGTGTTTTTTATTCAAACAAAAAGCATGAAAGAAATTGAATTGTACCATTATATATTGTATCGGTCAACAGTGATGTTTACTCCTCCATGGCACCTGATCCTACCTCTGGTGTGTCCAGGGGTCCGTGTTTGTCCAACTCTTAATTCTGCATTCCTTATAGGGATTGTAAGATTGATCACTTGTTCGTTATCGTCACATTTACGTCAGAAAAGTCTTTCGCCATATTCAATATTTGATCACAGAATGGAAATATTTAGGTCATTACTTTCAGGGTTTGCATGCATCGTAGTAATCCTATTCTGCAACATCTCAGCGATCTATGAACTTCTGAGCATGAAGAAAGTCCACCCCGCACAATCAGCGTCCAAACCTGATAGAGATCAGATCAAGTTCATCGTCATGATGGTGGCTATTTCCGTGGTTTACATAGTTTTCTCGGTCCCTCTTTTGGTAAGAATAATAATGATTAGCACTACACCCATGGATGTATAAATGCGATGTTTTCATTGAGTATTTTTGATAAGAATAATTGTTGTTAACCCCGTACATTTTGTAACAGTGACCTCCAACTGTATGCATCTAAGTGTGTTGGGGGGACTGCGGTTCGGTATAACAATGACACACTGGTTGCAGTTGATGGATTTATTCTACGTGTATGCCCCAAATGTGGTTCAGAACACAGCACTAAATATATGTAGTGACTTCAGACAATTAAGCCAGGGGAGATAAAAAGTACAGAGTTTTAGCTGAATTTCCACGATCCAAATAACAGTCTAATACGTATTTTATTTGTTAAGTCGTTCTTTATGCACTGATTTTGACAATGTATTACTCCGCATACCTGATCAAGACAATGGGCTCACGCTTGGTGTGACCGGTGGGCATGGGATACTTACTCCTCCTAGGCTCCTGATCTCACCTCTGGTGTGTCTTGGGATCCGTGTTTGCCCAACAAGATAATAAACAGTGATCAATCGCGTAAGTCCCAAATACATGTAGAATACAAGACAGGACTTGGGCGAACATAGATCCCTGGACACACCAGAGGTAGAATCAGGTGCCTAGGAGGAGTAAGAATCCCCCGTCGATCGGTCACACCCGCCGTGAGCCCATTGTCTTGATCAGGTAAACGGAGCAATCCGTAGTCACAATCAGTGTATGAAAAACATTACCAATTGCTATGAAACACGTCAGACAGCATTTGACCCAATGTCAGGCCATACTGGCAAAGTGGATCGTTATAACGACCATAGAATTTGCGAAATGCTGCCTTGGTGAAACTCTTGCAACAACAACTTGTTTGTAAGTAGCCTGCCTCGATTCAAAAACCGATCATACGCAGAACAGACTCTTACGTATCGAATAAGTTGAGAATCATATGTACACCATATGCAGGTGATGATGGAATATTGTTACATAAATATAGGAAGTTGACATGAAGCTGAAATCGTCCTTAAAGTTAAGTTGTTAGTCTGCCGTTAATTTCCAGGTTCAATAAAATATCCAAGTATGAAGCAGACATGAAAGACTGTGGTGTCTTTTATTTCTAGTTCGCTTGGGTATATCGAATCGACATATGTTATATAAAACGTCGTCAGTATATCGAAATGTTGAATTGAAGGTCATCGCTAGAGATTTCCTTTAATGTAGAAGCTTTTGAATGAATTCTGTCTCATAAGAATATAAAAACAGGTCAGCTAACAAATGAGCTATTCCATGTATTCGTGCCCATGGGAATTACAACAGACTGTTGGAAGACCCGATCGCCAAAAAATACAAAGATATCGTCATTGATGAACTACACTTTAATAACGTCAGCCTACATGTGTGTAGAACCAGGATGGAGTTTGACAAAGTAATTTTTAGAATAGCTGATCACTAGATATAATTTTTCCTTTTTTCCATTTTGTTGACGAAGCAATTGTCTATAATGTTAAAAGTTTTCTTTAATTTATCGTGCGGAACGGTCGTGGAAAGTGTTAAAATGTCACATGTTTTGAATTTGTTGATATGAGAAAGGTTATGGGATATCAAATGTACTAAACGTTCTTTTAAAAGTTTTTTTTTAGAATTCACATTTGATTTTACACCACTTCTGGCATATGTTGTTTCACAATTTTAACCTAGGTCTTTACGGGACCAACATAGTGAAAAATTATCGACGTGACATCAATAAGTCTACTATGCGTAAAACTGTTCGTAAGATGACTACTGTATAAAGGCTAACCACTATTGTAACCGTAGTCGATTCAAACTTGTGAATCGGTTCTCCAATCCGTTTTAATCCTTTGCTCTGTGGCCTTCAAAAAAAATGGAAGTCACCATGTTTCTGGATGAAACCAAGGCAGGCTACTGACAAATAAGATGATGTTGCAGGGATTTCAATAGTCTCGTTTCGAAATGTCTGTGATCGTAATATGACCTTATTTGCAAATATTCTGACGTGTTTCATACCAATTGGTAAACCGTTCCTTACAGTTATTTTGACTAAGGATACTCAGTTTACCTGATTAAGTTATAGGAACCCACAGCGGGTTGACTGGTCAGCAGGGGATGCTAACTCCTCTTAGGCACCTGATCCCACCTCCGGTGTAACCAGGGCTCTGTATTTGCATGACTCCCAGTTCGGTCTTTGAGACTGACCACTGTTTATCTTCACTTTTTCATATTACATATTACGCTGTGACTTGACTATGTTAATCCTCTAACATTTCTTTATAGATTCGTCTGTTCTGCAACCAGTTGGGGATCAATCTCTCCAAACAGAAGGACTTTGTGGGAATCCGTTTAAACATTGTCAACAACATGATGAACGCCCATCTATTCTTGTTCATCCAACTGTTCTTTCACCCAAAGCTACATAAATTGTTGAAGAGATGTTGTGGAAAAGAAGTCGATGATTCATCTCCTCCACAATATACCATTTCCACAACCGCGTAGGTGCAATATATCAGTGGCAATGTACGTTGTAACTCGTTAATTTTATATTTTGGTATTCTTGAAAACGATTTCTTCCAAAACATTATCCCCTTGTATTTCTTTTTAATGTTATATTATATCAATTGATGCATGTAAATCAGAATACCCTCGTGCTATTCTATCTCTTTACCCTATTGGTTTCTTTGGAGTAAAGTGGGTTGACTTCGCTATGCTATTGTATATGTCATATTGGTAAGAATGTAATACCTTTAAATACAAGATGCCAAAGGACTGTGTGCGTTAATTGCCAATACTGACTACGACATTGTTAGCGCATAGACACGTTTTAAACTAAAACAAAAATTCAAAATTTACATTTCCATTTCAAATGTTTACATTGCTTATTTAAGGTATTTATAATGGTCAGCAAAAAATTGAACGTCATTTGTGGAGTTACAAGCGAGATACAGCACTTACAATTATTTGTAATGTAAACAAGGTTTGTGTCAAGTTATGGTTTACATATATGGAATATGCTAGTAAACGTTTCGTTTAAAACATTTTTTCAACATAACACGTTCACTCTGAACACAATTAAACAGTTTGTAGTGTTTCTCGCATCTCGTTTTGATTTAAACATGGTATTTTTATGTAAACAAAATTATGGCACGAAACTTGTTTAAATAACAAAGAATTGTGAGCGCTGTATTTTACTTGTAACTCAACGACTGACAAATTTTATATCAGGATTTGTTATTTGTGTAATTTTAATCTCTGAGAATTACAGTTAGTATTCACTGTCAAAGGACTTGCTCTTTGTTGGTGTGAATCGTCTGTTACATACAAGAGACCCGTGGATTTGCCCCCGAAGAAAATTTGCTGTACTTTGTAGTCGTTGATGCATCTATGATGACAGTGCGATGTATACTTTAATATCAGCTTATCTTCGCATTGTTCTTCGTGAAACCCTATATGAATCCGACATAAAAAAGGTGCTCATAACCACTTGTTCTTGCATAGATAGTTTTTTTTTAATTCTGAGATACCCTAAGAATGCAACAACATTAATTTGTAGGACCCGTGTGTTCTCGACAAACAGGAAGTAAATGTGTCGTGAAATGTACCATGTGATATTATTCATCCTCGAAAACCGTATACCTCATGCCAATTACCAAACATCTACATTATATAGCTACTGATAAAATTTAAGGAAACCTTTTTAAATAGGTGCAAGCCATAATGTGTTCCCAATAAACAGGAAGTAGATAAATCAATATTTGCAAACAAGTCATTAATAATTGATGACAAAGAGCAAGACACATGATGTTCCATATTATGAAATGTAACTTTTTGATGTTGATTTTTGTGAGGGGTGTATGTTATTTTTCTTCACAATTAAGGATTTTTCACACATAGTGTATTGAGACGTCACTAGCAGTTTGGGAAAGTGCCACAATGTTTACCCATGCATGGTGCTCTAGGCCGGTTTTCTATATTACAGTATATATATTTATTTATCAAGTTTGAATACTGGAACTCAGAGAGGAGGAAAGTTTCATTATTGCGAATTTGCTACTGAATGATGTGTAATGAACAAGAGATAAACCATTATGAAACCAGAGAACGAGGGCAGTGTAATTTGCTCTCAGTGTTTTTAATCATCTACTGGCCAATAAATTAGCAGTGATTCATGATCTTGTTTAGCTTTTATTATCCCAATATATCATTTGGCAATCTCCCTTTCATAGATGTAGCCATGTATTGTGTTCTCCTCATCAACTGTTATATTTTATTGTTATTAAGTATCAAATGTACTGTTTCCGTCTGATCATTTCATTCTATTTCAATTCTGTGTAAATGTGTACACTATTATACCATGATTACAAATTGTTAAGACTGAAATAATCTTGTTGTTTTTGTATTAATTGATTCTACGTCATGTTCTATATTACGGTTATAAATGGTTAAAACTGAAATAAAATGTTGTGTTTGTATTACTTGATTCTATATCATTTCTGTTGCATGGTGAAATGAAGTTCATTACGACAATTCATATTTAGAACCCCAAGTCGAAGAAAATCTTTTTCATATATGAATTATCACGACATTCATTTTGGAACTCTAAATATGAAAAATAGTCTGCGGTATTTCTTTTAACATTCTGCGTAGTCAGTGTTAGTCATAGTTTTGACTTCGGGCACACGGCGGATGTGACCGGTCAGCAGAGGATGCTTACTCCTCCATGGCACCTGATCCTACCTTCGCCTTTGTCAGAGGTCCGTGTTGCCTTACACTCGATTTTGTATATGTTTTTTGGACTATGATTTCGTTTAACACATTGTTTACTTCGCCATTTAATATTTTCAAAATATAAAATGCATTAAATTTATATAAATGATGGCAGACTGACAACTACATTATATGATAAGCTTGATGACCTTAGCTTTGCAGTCGTCAATTCTCCTTTTCTATGTAGTAATAATACCACTATAACCTGCTTATGGACCAATTTTATTTTTTGTCAGTTTAAATATGATGCCATCAAGGTTCGAATGTATATAACATCTTCTTGGTCCAAGCCTGTGCTCTATAACGAATTTTCGTTTTTATCACAAAAACGTGGCGATTTAAAGCAAATTTTTGCATTGCATGATATTTCATGATCTTTGGGGCATTAAATCTTAGATACAACAATGTTAAAATAATTTCTTGAAATTTCATTTTAATTTTTACCCTTTTACAGGGCAGATTTCCACCCTTCGTGGGCCTAAGTTCAAAGGGGCATAGTTCCCACAAAAACTAGGGGATCCAAATGTCAAGGGCTGCGTTCAAGATCGTAGTGGCTAGCCTAGCCGCTAGGCTAGAAATCTATAGGTATCTTGATCGCATTGGATGAATAATGCTTGTTATCGCTACGTCAGGGCTAGCCTAGCATGCCGTTCAAGATCGTAGCGCTACCGAGCCCTACGTAGCCGCTACGATCTTGAACGCAGCCCTGGTAATATGCACAACTACATACATGTATGATGTCCGGCCTTGCTACAAGTGAAGTTTTGTAAAAATCGGATTAGTAGTTTCAGAGAAGTTGCGCTGACAATCTTTGTGACGGACACGCCAAAAACAATGTCTCCCCACTAAAGTGTGTGTGTGTGGGAGGGGGGATGAACAACGTAGACTTGAGTCAGCAGCTTACAAAGAATTAGAATTGGAGAGTATGACTGTACTTTCCAGCAGATGACGAGACACTCGTATGTCTGAGCTAAATTGAAGAAAAGGAAAATGTTGCTGCAAAAAGTCTTAGATTTCCAGAACTTGTGACTGAACAAGAAGGATTTTGTAGACCTGGAAGTAAGCAAAGACTCCCGGAGAACTATGAAACAGACCCACTAGCTGTATCTTTATTTCGTGGTGTGTTATACAAAAACAGGACCCACACAAAGCCGAACACTTCACAATATTTAATTTACAAATTCAAATTAACAAAGCGATTTCGTTAGCAATAGCTAGTGTTAGCCATAGTGAAAAGCGGAAGTGATTCCAAAAGAAATTCCAGACATTGAAATACTTGTGAGAGCGTAGCATGTACATCTGATATCGGATTTCACGAGGGAAAAAAAGAAAATATTTGAGAAATATCTTTTCAGGTGGTCAATTGCTATTAAATCGAAAACAGGAAAAGGATGCAGATTATTACATTTGAATTCCTGAAATAAGTTCTAATTAAGACAGAATCTCTAATTTGCTATGTATCCAGAGAAAACTGAAAGAAACGGAACGCTTGTTTCGTCACATATTATGTCGATCACGTGGTGAACTGTTTTCTTATCTAGGATATGGTATCGTCGCAGGTTTATATGAGGACTCGTGGTTAACGATGCCCCCATCAAAGATTTTCTTTCTCCTTTGGAGTGTAGGTATGACCTTTAATGAATAATTTATACAGAATATTTAGGATTTAGCTAGATGTAGATTTGTAAATTTAGAATATCGACTCGGGTTTTTTTATTTTCCGTGTGACGTGTGACGTTTTCGCACGGTTTTAAAAATTCGGAATTAATTTTACAATTGACCATTAGTGTTGCGGCAGGCGACCACGTCTGGATATTACATCTAATACATTTTGTATTGCCTGCATGAATCATGTAGTATATTTGATTATTTAACAACATCATTTCTCAATCTAATGACGTTGTATGAAGTTTTCTNAGCAGGCGACCACGTCTGGGTATTAGATCTAATAAATTTTGTATTGCCTGCATGAATTATAAAGTGTGTTTGATTATTTAACAACAGCATTGCTCAATCTAATGACGTTGTATGAAGTTTTCTTTTTGCTTTATATATTTTCATTTGTGGCTGATATGAAACGATATATGCACAGGTATGATTTCAAACTCGGAAAAGGTCAAAATGTTTTGATGCGAATATGGCGTAATGATTTATACAATTCTGCTACATGACTTCATTTGTTAATTTACACGTGTTGCATTTCATATCCTCACGTATTTTCAAATTTAACTTTACTTTTTGAATGTATCATTTATTTTATGCAAGAAGCCTTAGTTCTTAATTACACGTGTATATACTGTATATATATATACCACGTAATACTAGTATCGGATATATTGTTGTTTGCAATCATAAATGCAACTGTTGATCGACGGATTATTTCGTAATACGTCAAAATGCACACAATAAGATGCGAATAATTATTAATTTTATAAGTAGATCAGATCAATTTTATCCAACCAAAACATAATCCATCCCTGAGGAATACCTTAGATTTTGAAAAATACTTAATTTTGTAAAAGAAAGAGAGAAGAATTCATAATACATTGTGCCACCAAAGTCAAATGTCACCTAGTTTAATATGGAGGTCAGATTGCGTACTTTATTTTGGCATGACATTTTGAGTGACTAGATAATCTTCATTGTATGCGTTTTAACATTTGCTAGATGCAAATATTGAAAAATGACCCAAATGGAATAGTCTAGAGGATAGGGCTGTTACGACTTACAACCGGAAGGACCCGGGTTTGATTCCCAATCCCGGCGCCTTGGCGTTTAACATTGGTAGTGACTGCAGCTGTTCCTTCACCAACCCCCTGGAACAGTAAAACTAATATGACATGAAAAACGGAGGCCGTGTGTCTCGGTAGACCTTGGCATGATGGAGAATATTTACCGCTACGATTGTAAACGTCATTTGTAGGTGGGAATGTCTGGTAATTCGATGAAGTGTCTACTTGAATGCACTTTTATCGATTAGGACGGAAAATAAGAAACACAAAACATGATAGAACTTCGAAGTTTCTTATAAATACTTCATTTTCATTCCATCGCGGTACCCGTGGGGGTCCGGGTTAGAATAGG
>CAJDSM010034123.1:9292-23200 GCA_903981925.1 Ostrea lurida
CCTTTTTGCTAGGAACGGCTCATATTACAACAGGGCTTTATCACCTTTGAAAGGAGATAGCCCATAACAATGATATTGCAAATGGCATCATTGCATATACAAATTTTCAAATATACCTCAGATGTAAAAACATTAATGATCAATTCTAACAACGCCGTTGATGCACTCCACTCAAGCACAAGTCAAACAAGTTCACTATCTCATGAGAAGGTCTTACTTCCTGAGAGTATTTTACCTTCTGTAAGGAGGAAAAGCAAACCAAAGAAATCTAATATCATGGAAAAAAAGTGGAGAATATACACGAACATTGCTACAATATGTGACAATGGCATTTTGAAACTAAGAACTCTTAAATTTACCTTATTTAGTTAAAACATGCAATTTTGGTAGAAAATAATCTGAGAAAAATTAAAACCCCTGCTATTAAAACTCAAATGCATAAACTTGATACATTCACCAACTACCCAGCTAAGCAATTCAAGAGGAATAGGTCTATACTACACTGTGTATATAATGCAGATATCAATTTTTCATTCACATTTCAAACAGGAAGTCAGCCTTTGTGACAATGTAGTATATATAATTATATACCAACATTCATATCATTGGTCGTATAATTAGTGCTTGGCATAATTCTGCTGGTATTTGACCTTGTATCCATGTTGTGGACCTGACACTGAGATCAGTTGTTTAATTCCGCAAAATATTTAAAATAAAACAAGTGTTGGATTGGACCACTGATTACTACTCTACACCTTCTGTGACCAGTCTGTGCCCATTATTCCCTTCTAAAAAAAATGCTGACTTCAATATTTTTTTCTAAGTATTATTTTATGGGGATTTGTTTACACAACTTCAATATTCAGTAAGAGTTGATCACACAAATGATACAGTACTTCAGCCACAGCATTGGACACTAATGGTAAGAAATCAGATCCTGCATCACATGTGTAGTATTGTTGCAATGGTGGAGCATTTACTTTGAAACTGGGAGGCTGGAAGTTTGAGCCCCGCTCATGTCATGGCCGTGTCAAACTTGAGATGTAAACATAGTGATTGCTTGTTCTCCAAATGCTTAGTTAGATGTGAGAACGAAGGGTCTTTCATGCTTAGCAGGGTTCTCATTAACGCAAGAATCTGCGTAATATACGCAGCAAATTGACCTGGGACACGACTTTGTTTAAAACGGTGCGTCCGCGGACTCATCTGAGGACGCGTCCCGAATATTCATTATTGAGAAAATTCGAGATTTTTTTAAGTCGGGATCAATCTACAAAACTTCCGGTCAAGAAAGCGAAACATCAATTTGAACTTCAATTTCATTACCGAGAAACTCTTATTCATTCTTTTAGTACGCTTGGGCATGTTTTTGAGGTAATCATAGAAAATATTGTGAAATTGTGCCGTGTAAAACCTAAGACGTTAAAATGGGTAGTGAATGCTCCTTCGCTAAGAGCTCCGCATTTAGAAGTGAGAATCACGGGTCTTTCGGATATGACTTTAAAAATAGAGGTCCTGTGTCGTCGCAGGTGTGGCACGCAAAAAAACCCTCACTGCTTAAAGCCATAAGTGCTAAGCATAGGTCTAAATTTGCAGTCCTTCAACAGCAATGGTGACATCTCAATATGAGTGAAATATTCTCAACGGGATGAAAAACAAACAAATAATCATTCACGATGGTGACCATAAATAGCTAACTTTAAAGTTAAAACTGATTCTGATTTGGAAAAGGCTTTTTTTTTTCCTGGAAGTTTGGTTAGAAAAAATCCCAGGTCAACAACTTTAAGTCTAGGCACATGTAGGTCAAGTAACAGGAAGCAAAATTCACATACCAGTAAGGGAGGGGGGAGGGGGGGGGTGTCCTAATGAATGATGCAATCAGCAAATAGATAGATATCTATATTATATACATCATGCAGTGTGTCTTACTCAGAGTAAGCGGAAGTGACTAAATACCCAACTGATATGCTCTGATTATTATTTTTTAACTTGATGATAATTTAAGATGTGACAATCATTTTCTGCACAATCAAGATGCTCATAAATTTACCAAATCTGGTTTGTAAAACATAAAATCCAAGAAATACAGAGGCTAGTACTTTTCATCATACAGTATTGCCATTTTTGGTAACATGAAATAAATTAATATACATACACCGATAGTATTTAAAAAGCTTCCTCATTGCTATCAAACAAGTGCAGGACTTCAATATCAGGTTTTATGACTGTTCAACATCAAGGGCATTTGATATTTTCAATAAACATTTGATATTTTCAATGAACAATGTTGTGAGGACACATCTGATATCAAAGTCCCTTGCTTTGGGAATAATGTACTAAAATAATTTCATTTTCTTCAGAGAATGAAATCAATGGAGGCTTGGGATTTTTTTAATGTATAAAAGGGATTTTTTTTATGTATAAAAGGGATTTTTTTAATGTATAAAAGGGATTTTTATAGGGGATTTTTTAAAACCTCTATCGAGACCATTCATATTAGGACTAAAAGATTTGATTAATATTTGGAGAACATAGATCTAAACAATTTTTAAGAACTGATTTATCTATTGATTAGAGCAAAATTTTAATTTCCTGTTTATGTGCTAAAGAAAGATGTAGTTGGATTATAAACAAAGGAAGTTACGCTTAAGTATCAGTCTCCAGTGTAAAGCAGCGTCAGACTGAAGATGATTTTTTTTTTTCTCTATTAAATCTGAAAAAACATACATGTATATACTAAATCATTTGGAATAATTTTGCTTTCTTCATGGCTTTAATGAAATCAAACTAAAACTGCTGGAATTAGTTTTTACTGAAACGCTTTAGTCACTGTTCATGACATTGTTTAATTTGGACCCTGAAGATGATAAATTACAATAAAAATGTAGAAATGTGATAATCTGCATAACAGCAAGTATAAATTATCCATTGTGAATAATCACTTCACATACCCAACAAACCAGACAGTGATACCTTATTCAAAATCAAAATGTATGATATCGGTTAGAGCTGAAAGGAATATGTACCAAAATCTAATATTCGGGACTACTATTCTATTCGTATTTTCGTTAACATCATATATTTAATGTAGTATAATTCCTCTAGTCATCAAATATAAATTTACAGGTCTGTCATTTATAAATTACCAGGAGTTTGGTATGTTTCAGTGCATATGTACATAAAATATCAATATAGTTATTGACATTAAATTGTCTATTGTTTTAGAAAAATATGATCATTTTAGGCAAAAAGTTAAATTAAAAGAAGATTGAAAATAAATTGAGCACTGAACAGTAAGCATACAGTATATTACAAAGCAAAGGCTTTCATAGTGTCTGCTCCCAACTGGTAGCCATGTTATATACCCAAAATTGGCCAGTTTCTGAAAGTGATCGTTAAAAAAAGCAAAAAATGGAGAGAGAGAGAGAGAGAGAGAGAGAGAGAAAGAGAGAGAGAGAGAGAGAGAGAGAGAGAGAGAGAGAGAGAGAGAGAGAGAGAGAGAGAGAGAGAGAGAGAGAGAGAGAAAACAAAGGTACTATATGAAAAAAAAAAAAATAAAAAGAACTTTATTGCCAGTTCAACATGATGATGCTAAAGAAAGAGACCTTTAACAGAGTTGCTGCTAGAACATAGCTAGGGGTCCAATTCTAATAATAAATAGGACTTAGTGCCTAAAATTGCAAGTGAGGTGGCCGGTACATGATACGCCTGCATACATTATAAACCATCATCAGCATTCTCCTTGCAATATGCACATCTCCACACTGTGATCCTTCTTTGTACCAAGTTTCATCAAAATCCCCCCCCCCCCTTAAGGGTTTAAGAGGAGTAGCGAAGACAAAGTGAAAGGGACAGATAGATGGATGACAGTGGTATAGCATAATACGCCCACTTTTTATGCTGGCGTATAAAAAGGTGGGACAGACGGAATGTTATGAAAAATGTATATTCATGAGCACTGTATTTGAAAAATTTTAAGTTCTCAGCAAACAGAAACTTGATGTCTGAAGAATCTGAAAATGCATCCCACAATACACTATACCTATAAAGCTTCATGCAAAATATGAGCAGCCTGTGATATATGATTGCTGAGAATTATGTGACAAAAAGGTGGGATGGACGGACGTCACGGAATGACGGACAGAGGTAAAAACAGTATTATTAAACCCCTCTCCTTCGGAGCAGGATAATAAAGATGATTGTCATGAATTTAGTGTGGAATAGAATATGGTGTCAGTTGGATTTAATTGTGGAAAAATTATTTATGGATTGATTTTCCAGGTGATTCATGTCATAATATCGAACCAAAGCGCTACTGATGCTGTCGTGTCAACATTTCCCACTTACTTTTTAAGACTTTGACAGAAACGAAGGGTACAAGAAATAACCCATTCGTTTTCACAGAAACCACAATAAGGCACCAACTACTTATTTTTGAAAAACTATAGAACCTACACTGATTGAAGAAAATCTTGTATGTAAATCGCCTGAACGATCAAGAAAGACTTTCATCATATGTGTCAGATCCAACCATCATTTCTTGGTAATTTGTCAGATAACTAACCATGAGCAAAATCGTTATGGCATATACATGTATATATACTTCCGAGGTATTCCAAAGAAGGGACACCTGTTCCGAATGAAACCCAATAGATAATTCTACGAGAGAAGACATCGGTATTTGACATTGATTATGCAAACACCATACTTAAAATTTTGAAAACGTCGGGCTTGTGTGGGAGGAGGGGGTCACAACAGCGCACCTGTCAGTCTTACCTGAGCCATGGTGTTTGACACTTATGAAGACCACGACAAGTGTCGTCCCAAAAGTTAGAAACTTTTCCCGGTTACTCTCTCCTTATCAGGTCACTGTTTTCTTGTAGTTTAACATTCCAGTGCTTCATGTTTTATTTCATGCAAATATTCCCTTGTAATTAAGCTCCAGTACATTGCTGCATGTATGTTTATCTAACTAGATTTTAGGTCGAGTTCATCAAAATACTCCGCCATCTTGTTTCAAGGGTGTGTCCGGTTTTCTCAATAATGTTGTGCACACAATGTAGTACAATTTTCAATTAAATAATAATTTTCTACTGCAATATTTCATACTTTGATCAATTCATTTGAATATTGTAAAAAAGGCTTTTCATACTCTTCGAATTCAAATAACAAGTTTAAAAGCATCAATCGCAGTTATGTCTTTTTTTTAAAGCGTAGGAATATGTGGTATTTCACCTTTGACCTTCAGGTAAAAAAAAACTCGTACTATGAATATATGGAGGACTTTTGGGTGTTAAAATACATAGATTGGCGAAATGTATGGCAGAAACAACGTGACAAAATTTGTCAGTTGATGGAAAACTAACTGCAGAGTATTGTACAAGGAATAAAAGTGTTATCCTTTTAGCAGATTACAGAAAGATATCTAATAGGCCTATTACACTCAATGATGAAATGAAAAAATGCAAAATTTTGAGTAGGGCAAATATAAGGATCCCTGAATTAAACACTATAGATGTTAAACTCGGTGAGACTGAGAAGTTACCAAGCTTATTTCAATATTTATTCAGTCATATATAAAAAAAAAAAATCCCTTCTTGGAAATTTAACTCTCAGAAAACCCATGGGCGCAAATTGTGCTCAATTATTAGCTGACAAGCTTTGTATATTTTAAAGAAACTGTATTCTACATGAGAATAAAAGATATCTCCCTGTGGCCTTCAACTCGATATATCGATTAAAAATACTCATTTTCAGTCAATTTTCATATCCAAATGAAGTAATTAAATAAAAGACAGGCTAGTCTTCCATATCTGTTTCATATTTGGATAATTCATTACACCAAAATTGAAACAATCCCTTGAAGGTTTCACAGCCCCAAGCATTAAGGAAAATCAAATTTCCTTGCTGTTTGAGTTTCTTAAGCTCAATTGGTTGTGGACTGATTCAGGCATGATCCTTAAATCTTATGGGAATTATAAGTATTTTGTGTGAATTGGTGACTCTTCATGGAACAGCTAGCTAGGATATAAGGTTCTTAATCGAGTAGACAATACCTTTCTATGTCTAGAGTATTTGGACTTGCAACCTTTGACTTTGTAATCTCAAAAGCAATAGGTGCCATCTGGTTCTTGAGTAGTCTTGAGCATCAACGTCTGATAAAGACAAACTTCTGGATGATCGAGACTACTTCTTGAGGGGTACTGGTGTACCAGGTTTGATGTCTGTTAAGCAAATGGTTCTCAAATATTGATCTTTCAATGCCCAAAAGTGGATTAACCCTTGACCTTGTGACCTCAAAAATAAACAGGAGCCATCCACTCTCTGGGAGCAACCACCACTTCTTTGGATAGACAAAACTTCGGATTACAGACTAACTGATGGGTGGAAAAACAACATGCCCCCTTTTTTCAAAGTTTAGAAGGATATTTAAAAAAAATCAAAGAGTCAAGAAACCATTTTTCTACAGTTGTTGGCTTTGTGAAATAGACCTTTTAATCCACAAATAAGAAATATGAGAAGTATGTTGATACAGGACTTTAAAAGGAAATGAAGAGTCTGAAAATGAATTCTAATGTCTGAGCCACGTCCTTGGTATTTGGTTTGTTTGACCAAAAATCCCCTTCTGGGGAGTCTGTGTGCCATGTTTTGTGACTTTAGTAATGATAGTCACAGGGATGGGCAACAAATATACCCACCACCATTTTTTGTGGGCAGCAAATAAACAACACTTTTTAACAGTATAATTTGATACTTCATTTAAATTCATTATATGCATAACAAAAATATCAAGAAATTTTGAAATGAGTGAGAATACATCAATCAATCATGTACAAAATGTGTCTCCCTTTTAACAAAATTAAAAACTTCCTTCAATTTTGTATCATATTTAACAAAACTTTAGTTTTCATAATAAAGAAGAATTAATCAGTCTGTGTATAAAATGCATTTCTCAAAAATGAGCTTTAAATACTCTCTTAGTAATTCTAAAACATAATACAGTCAAACTTCAGTATCTCAAACACTGATATCTCGAATATCATGGCCAAGTCAATGTGATTCGGAAGTCCCAACCACTAATTCTTAAAGCATTTCACCCTCCATATCTCAAATTCACGGATATCTCAAGTTTTTCCTCAGTGCCACTGAGTTCGAGATAACGAGGTTTGACTGTAGTGCATAGTAATATAGTTTCTGGTACACGTGACGTTGCCAGGCACCGCTTTCTCTGGGAATGACCTGCTCTGCAGGTTTATTCTGTCTTTGGTTTGACATTCCAATAATACAGAATTTGAGCGAATATAAGGCCATTGAACACCGTGGAGACGATGAACGTGACGATGATCAGATTATCGCCTGTTTCCTGTATGGAGGTGAAGACGCGTGCCAGAGATCCCGCAAACAGCAGGAACACTGTCACGACGGAGAGCTGCCCTGTCCCTCCATTGCGATAGTTAGTAACAGCTTGTATCATCTGCAAAATACAAACCAGTAGTTTTTGTTTTATTTATAGGTATCACTAATCTCTATTGTGCTGTGTTAATATTGAGATTTTGACAACATGATGAAACAAAAGGCCCACAGATCACAATGCTCACTGTTTCATCTTGTTCATTGTAAGATTGAAATGTAATCTATAACAGCAAAGGTAACCTATAGGCCTATCTTCTTTTTAAAAAAAAAAAGATTTTTATCAGTGTTTGGAATGAACTTTGGAAATTTTCGACATTTCGAAAAGTGCCAAAGATTTGCATTGAAGAACTTTGGGAAATGAAATTATACTTTTTTTTCTTATCAGACACATTCGACTTGACAGCTGATTTGATATCTCATTGGTATATACATTTGACTAGATAGCTGATCTGACATCTCATTGATAGATACATGGAACTAGATAGTCAATATCTCATTGGAAAATACATGGGACTAGATATCTGATATCTCATTGGTAGATACATGGAAGTAGATAGCTGATCTGATATCTCATTGGTAGATACATTGGATTAGATATCTTGAATAACGCATATGGTATACATATGGCTAGCATATCTGATATTATCATTGTACGAAATACATTGGGCTAGATATCTGATATCTCATTTATAGATACATTGGACTAGACAGCTGATCTGATATCTCATTGGTAGATACATTGAACTAGATAGCTGATATACCATTGGTAGATACATTGGGCTAGATATCTTATATCTCATTGGTAGATACATAGAACTAGATATCTGATATCTCATTGGGAGACACATTGGGCTAGACAGCTGATCTGATATCTCATTATTGGTAGATACATGGAACTAGATAGTCAATATCTCATTGGAAAATACATTGGACTATATATCTGATATCTCATTGGTAGATACATGGAACTAGATATCTGATCTGACATCTCATTGGTATATACATTGGACTAGATAGCTAATCTGATATTTCATTAGTAGATACAATGGACTAGATATCTGATATCTCATTAGTAGATACATAGGACTAGATATCTGATATCTCATTGGGAGACACATTGGGCTAGATGGCTGATATCTCATTGGGAGATAAATTATAGGGCTAGATAGCTGATCTGATATCTCATTGGTAGATACATTGGATTAGATAGCTGATATCTCATTTATAAATACATTGGACTAGACAACTGATCTGATATCTGATTGGTAGATACATTATAGGACTAGACAGTGACTGATATCTGATTGGTAGATACATTGGACTAGACAGCTGATCTGTATCTGATTGGTAGATACATTGGACTAGACAGCTGATCTGATATCTGATTGGTAGATACATTGGACTAAGCTGATCTGATGATCTGATTGGTAGATACATTGGATTAAATAGCTGATCTGGACCCAGCTGCACAAACGTTAGTTAAGAATAACTGACAGTTATCAAGTGACTGAGATATAGTTTCCGAGAAAAGTGCGACGAAAATATTTATTTCACATTAAGACTAAATAATATTGACTAAGTTAACAGGAAGTTGACAAGCGAAAGGTCTGAATTCGGTAAGCGCGGTATGGGACCCCTAGATGAGGTATTATACCAAACAGTAAGTGACTGTGGAATGTAATCGCTGAGAAAAATGAGATGAAAATATTTTGTTTTAGATGGAAGGACAGACAGACGGGTGAAACAGTATACGCCCTTTTCTTTGGAGCAGAACGGGGCTATACCAATTGATTTCCGTTCTTCTGAAGACTTACCTTGCTTAGTATAACTATTGGTATATTGATACTTTGTAATGCCCCTAAAATAGAAATTGGGCACAGCCCAGACAAGAGGTATCCCATAACTCCTGTGTAGGAAATGATGAACAATATGGCTCCCATCGCATTATTGCCAAAGAAGAGAATGAAGAAGGCTATCAGACTGGTTTGAATGATCAGGAATAAACCCTCACCATAGGAACTGAAAAATGATAATAGAATAACAGATCAACTGGTGTAGACATTCTCAAAAATGAAATAGAATAACATATCATCTGGTGTAGACATCTCAAAAATGAAATAGAATAACACATTCATCTGGTGTAGACATCTCAAAAATGAAAATAGAATAACATATCATCTGGTGTAGACATTCAAAAATGAAAATAGAATAACATATCATCTGGTGTAGACATCTCAAAAATGAAAATAGAATAACATATCATCTGGTGTAAGACATTCTCAAAAATGAAAATAGAATAACAGATCATCTCAAAAATGAAGCTAAAAACACGTCATCAATACTACAATGTTCAATTATTGACATAATAAATTTTGGCCGTAGATTGTATAAAACATTTTGTTGTATTATACCATATAATGGGTATTTTTAGTAGGTGTAATCCATGATATCAAGACCATTCCTCAGGTACATATAACAGAAATAGGCAACCTAGGATGTCACTAGGAGAATTCTTCTTTCATAAATACATTTCAAACTACAGTTAAACATCGTTATCTCGAACCCAATGGGACTGAGAAAACACTTCAAGATACCCGAGGATCCAAGATATCAAGGGTAAAATACTTAAAGAATTAGTGGTTGGGAAATCCGAATCACTTTTACATAGCCTTGGTATTTGAGGTATCAGTGTTCAAGATACGGAAGTTTGGCTGTATACATTTCTCTATATACAGACACCTGATTCCAACACAAAAAGACAGCTTACTCTGAGACAGATGGCAATTTACTCCTGGACAGACAGACATCTGACTATAAGACAGAAATACTCTGTAACAAACAAATGTCCGACTTTAACGCAGAAAGACATCGTAACAGACACCAGACTCTGACGTACATGCACACCTGATTTTGTGAAAGACACTTGATTTACAAGGATAAATAACCTGTCTATTCACACCTGAATGGGAAGCTCATGGCAAAAGCATAAGTGGTTGTGGCAGAGATGGCGAACAGCTCGCAGAAGACAGCTGCCAGGTTGATTCCCTTCCCACTCCCCGCCTGCAAGATCTTCACAATCTGGGGAAGTTTCACTGAAAGCGATATCACAATAATCTGTAAAATTGTAAAAACTTTTTCCAAACGATACCCAGCCCTATTATTTACCCAATGACTTNATCTGGGGAAGTTTCACTGAAAGCGATATCATAATAATCTGTAAAAACTTTTTCCAAACGATACCAAGCCCTATTATTTACCCAATGACTCCACATTTCATGCTAATTTTTTGTTGAAAAATTCAGAAATTTGCTGTTAGTATACTTTCCTTAAAATGTCAGTTTTCCTTTTATTTGAGTGGTTTCATGAAAATAAACACAACGTGTGAGAATTACTAATACTAAGTAATTCACAATCTCTTGCTGCTCCATACCCATAGCATGGGAGGGGGAAAAAAAACTCTTTTCAAGAAAACTTGATCCAACAATGACCGAATCTTCAAATACAATATCTAAATGACTGATTTACAAATCTACAAAGTTTTATTTTATTTTCAAGTTAAACATTACTAGCTACACTTACTGAGTCCGGGAGTACCTACCCTAGCATGAACAGAGACAGCAAGGGATCCGTGAGCCAATGCTCACTGGTGATACCCCTACTCTAAACTCAAAATGTTCAGCAAACAGGAAGTAGATGTCCAGTGAAATTGAAAATGCATCCCACAATACAACATACCTAGTATATACAGTTTCATGCAAAATATTAGGAGCCTGTGATTTAAAGTTGCTGAGAATTATGTTACGAAAAAATGTGTGATGGACGGAATGACAGACAGACGGAGTAAAAAAGTAAATCCCCTTCCTTTTGGAGCAGGGGTATAAAGGCGTGGTTTGTGACAAAGTTTCAAGGTATACTCCAAGGAAACTAGATATTCCTATTCACAATCAATACAAGAGCCATTAATTATTTACTACAGTAGCATATTTCAAACATGTAGGCTTTTTACTGCCTATCGATATTTACTATGCGAGATATGAGATCAAATTTTATTTGGGTCAAAGAATCACACACAGACATTCCAGGTTCGTTTCTAAAATCTAATAATATTCACATCTATTGTCTGACAACAGAGGATTGAAAAGTCCCTGAACCTTGCTACAGCTGTACAATACAACATACCCATAGCAGCTCCCAGGATGATGGCATAACCTAAAGCTTTACATACCCATAACGGCTCCTAGGATGATGGCATAACCTAAAGCTTTACTCAGGACGACATTGAAACACTGGGCTGGAAAACAAAACAGATTAGAATGTTCACTGTCATATCATAACATGTATTTCATACAAAAGCATCATTCATAGAAACAAAAGACCCACAGGCCTTTGGTCACCTGAGTATTAATAAAAATTATCATTAGCCCCAAGGGCTATGAAATCTAAAAGTCTTAATAATTTTCTTGTTCTGCGTATCTGATTAATATTCAGCATCAGTATGAAACAAAACATTTACTTAAGATACAAATGCCTCCAAAAATGCCCATTCTAATGAAAGACTTTACATAATATACCCGGTATATCATAGCAACATTATAGGTCTATTTTGGACCTGCCCGAATGTCAGTACTCTGGAGTTGCAAAATTCACAATTGCTTCTCCTGAATATAAATGCATCAGTAGCAAAATTAAACAAGTCTTTTAAGTTTTAGATAAGAAAGACAATGATTAATAAGATAATTTGAAACCAAATCCCCTACCCCCTGGGATCAAGAAATTTACAATTTTGGTAAAAGGCTACATGCTCCTGATAAATATTTATCTATTATTAATAACGTTTTAAAAAATGTTATTAAAATGTAAATGTTTTACACATAACCACTATATAGTGACTATACCAAGTTTGGCAATTGTCCTGACTCAAGACCTCTATCCAAGGGGTCATGAAATTTACAATTTTGGAAGACATCTTCCTAATCAACATGACATATGCATTTAGTTGGTTTTTGGTTTGTTTTTTTATACAGATGTTATAGTTGTAGAGAAGATTTAGAAAATTGGCCATTTTGTCCCATCCATAAAGCCCATGGGTGTAGGAGTTTTGAAATTTACAATTTGTTCCCCCTTGTCTCAAAGATGCTTCATACCAAATTACAGAATTGAGAGGGTAGAATCATGAAGAAGTTAAAAATGTTCAATTGTTAACAGATGATGCACAATGATAAATAAACTGGTCCCCCGTTGATTGGTGCAATACACAAACAACAGGTAAGGGGTATTTTGGTTTTCACAAATGAGCCGATTTCATTGGTCAATTGACTTTTATGTTGCACTGCAGATATGCCATTGTTGCGTAATTGTTGCGTCCACGAAGCTCGCGCTTCTTACTTTACTGTGTCCGTAACGTAGTGTAGTAGATTGTGACGTCATTGTCTAGCGTCGTTGTTGTTTTGAAATGAACTCTCGCATTAGACGTGAAATAACGATACAGCCCGAATCCTGGCTGTCAAAAATTGGCGCTTACCTGTTGTACTTGAGCAATCGACTGGTACCCCGAGAGAAGCGATAGCACAACAGGGTACCAGTTTAAATGCTAGCCAAGGGTTTTCGGTCCCGCTTCGCTCGGCCAGGCGGCAGAGAGTGGACGGACCCCAGCGAAGATGTTCATCATGCTGTGTAAGGTTGTGAATTCCATGACGTGCCGAACGCACCCTCATGTCATTTCTGAAGGTATTCGGTATTTTTAAATAAAATTCATTTGGTCCTAGCAGATCTAAGAATAATTTGCATTTCGAGCAATTGTCACGAAATGGTGATTTTGGTTTATCAAGACCCTCAATAATCAAGGCAATATGAGTTAAGACATCATAAACTACTTCGTAACAAGCATGAGCGTCTGTATCCGATCTGTGGATTTGTACAACCATGGATACACATGCATGTAGACGTTGTATACATATAATGACTGTTTATCAGAGCTGTGATTTACTCGATCATTTAGTCACCTTTACAGAGTTTCCCCCCTTGGCTTGCTTCTTTGAAGAGTCGTCATCACCCCCACCTTTGGCTCCTTTGGAACCACCACCACCCCCTTTATTTTTCGGCATGTTCTTCTGTTTACGAACTGTATTGCATTCACGTGTGTAACAAAGTCAATGTAAAAACTACTTTTCCAATCTTGGTTTACAAAGCCATACCTACAAACGTTTACACGATTAAGAATACTCGGTATGTTGCTATAAAAATGATTGGATGAAACATAGTAATATGGACTAATCAGATTGCTTGTATCAAGCGAATGTTGGAAAGTATACCAAGATGGATGATTCTTGCTGAAAGAGTTGAAATGGTTTAGCAATCAAGGGAAAAAGAATCAATAGAAAATGTCTGACGATGAAAGCTTCGGTCCAGCACTTCCACCGGGTAACTTTACATTGCTTATATCTAATGAATGTTGGAAAGTATTCCCAAGATGAACGATTCTTGAGTTGAAATGGC
>CAJDSM010034128.1:5447-17098 GCA_903981925.1 Ostrea lurida
TATTTAGATTTCAGCAGCCAGATTTTCTTCGGTTAAATCTTCTGTTTCTCGCAGCTTGATCATTTTTGCTGCTTTCTTCTCTCCAATGCCATTCCTGTGCACTGGCAGAGTAAACATTGACAACCATGTTGGTAATATTTTGTTAGCCGTGCCAATTAACTATCTTTATTGTAGTAAAGTACAATATTGGATTACCATTTGCAAATGAGAGTCATTGGCCAACTATTCCTACACGAAATGGTTAAGTTCAGTTGACAGTAAAAAAAAATTAAACCCGGCTATAAAGCAGACCGATTCAGAGTAAATATGTATAGCAGATTAAAACATATAAATTTAATCGCTACGATAATTAATGCAAAGGAAAAAGATAAAAGTTCAGTATGATCGAAAAAACTGGATTTGTTTACAACTAATTCAAAACTGAAGTTACTTTCGATTTTGTACCAATTCCGGTCACGTGTTTCCGTCCTGCTCAATGTGCTATCCAAGACGGCCAGCACGTGTTTTCAACTTAACAAAAAAATCGTAGTTTCAAAAATAATTACCGAATGATCAATTCAAATATATGAAAATAGAAGAACACGATTAACTACACTGAACGAACTTATGCGTGTCAAAAATAATATCTCTGACTAAAACCGGGCCGGATGACCTAGAAAAATTTCAAGTCAACCGACAAGGAAAAACAAACTGTAGATCCGTGTCCAGGCGACGCCAGATGTCGTGAGACGAGTAAATCAATGTATATTCCAATATTTATTGTACACAAACCTGTACTATGATACCAAAACAAACGGAGGCGAGAGGAGTCTGGCAGAACGTGTGTCTTTCGGTATCAGGTGTAAGTGTATTAATAATGATGCTCGGTACCCCGAGCCCGATGATACTATACAGAAAAGGGTACTTGTACCACAGTATGTTTTGGGTGACAGGAATTAAACATAAGGTATTTATCTGTCAATTTGTAGAACACGTCTGTTACTATGCGGTTGTCTCTTTTAATAACCATGACATCAAAAAAGGACAGCATAATTCTATTGGACTCCATGGTAAATTTCAAGGTAGGACTTAGCGTATTAAGAATATTGAAAAACTCCGTTAACTGGTCTTCTCCTCTGTCCCAAATAATAAAACAATCGTCCAAAAAACGTTTCCATGACTGTTTTAAAAAGATATCAAAGTCTTGTCCAAATGTTTCTCGAACTGTAGAAAATAATTTCTCTTCCAAATATCCTAAAACCAATGTCGCATAAGTTGGGGCAACTTTGGTTTCCATGGCAGTGCCTAGCTTCTGTCTTGTAAATTTTAAGTTAGTTTCATCTAAAAGCATGAAAGTTCTTTTTCCAAGATTAATTTTAAGACTTGATATGACGAATTCTTAGGAAATCTCTCGTGATAAAAGATGAGGAAAACGGTCTATCCAATATTCATGGCGGCTAGTCCGAGGTCATGAGGAATATTTAGAATAGAGGTTCGTTGACATCAAATGGAGACTGATATGGATTCCGAGTTAATTTCCTCTGGAAATAGGTGATCTAAAAAGTCTACGGTGTCTCTGATGTAACTCTGTACTTTGGTGATGAATGGTTTCAGCAATAAATCTAAGAGATAACTAATTCTGTGGGTTTCGCAGGTGGGTCCCGCGACAATGGGTCTAATTTTAAGATCATCCGGACATTCAATACATATATATGTGGATTCCGAATTTTTACATTTGTCGTTTATGATTTGACTTTTATGTATTTTTGGTCAACCATAAAAGTTACTGGTTTTCGCTTTAAATCTCAAAAGGTAAGATTTTTCCTCGATTGTAAGTTTATATCCGTTATCATTGATGATTTTTTCAATTTTTTTAAAGACCTCTTTAGAGTCATACGCTTCCTGTTTCTCGTAGTATGTACTGTTCTCTAGCACGACAAGACATAATGATTTGTAATACTCACGGTCCATTACGACTACAGCACTGCCTTTATCTGCTTCTTTTATGATGATGCTATTATCTGTTTTCAAATTTTCAATGGCATTCCATTCTGATTTGTTAACGTTATTTATTGTATAATTTTTGGTAAGGAAAATGTTTTACAGTATCGATGAAATTATCTAAATATACATTTCTTCCTTTGGGGGGCATACAATTACTCTTGTTGGTAACAACAGATTCGTCTTCTCCATCTTCGTGATGTAAGACAAAAAAATAAGACACATGTCATATTGATTGTAAAACATCATGTGTTTACTTTAGAGTCAGTGAGATATTAGCCCCCATAACAGACGTTGTATGTAAACATTCGTACGAAAGGAAATGGTTGGGAGAATTAGGATACTGCATGACGTTCCCTGCAGTTCTACTTCGTATTCTTCTAACAATTTCCAATGTAGGTCGCCTAAATGACGATCTGGTGGCTAATTGAAGGCACTGATTGTTTAAGATATTTTGTCTTACTCAAATATAAGCTGAAAACTTGTAAAAGTTTCATTTATTAATAAGCTTTAGCTGTTTTTGTTGACAAACTTCCGAAAGTCAGGTATGTAGGTCAAACCATGCCCAAGTCAATTTATACCCAGACAAAATATTACATGTACATATTGCAGTCCTATTAGAGAACATATTTTGAATAGTACAAAGACACTCATAAAATTGTCAATGGGTAGATGAGAAACATTACAAATTGAAAACATTTATTATTTTTTTAATTTTAAATATCGGGGAGGAGATCTAAAATGTTTTAGAATTATTTTGAAGTTTGCAAATGTAAAATGATGTTTCCCAAAAACTTTTCAGCTCACTTGAACCAAAGGATTAAGTGAGCTTTTCTGATCACCTTTGTCTGTCTGTGAATTTTTCAAATTTTCGACTTCTTCTCCAGAACCGCTGGGCCAATTTCAACCAAACTTAGTACAATTTTTTTTTTAGGTGAAAGGGATTCAAGTTTGTTCAAATGAAGGACCAGACCCTCATCAAAGAGAAGATATCATGAAAATGCAACAATAGGGTGGTGTCATTTAAAAATCTGTTTAAGAACCACTGGCCAGATTAGCTGAAATTTATATGAAAGCTTCCTGATATAGTGGAGATTCAAGATTGTTTTTATCATGACCCACATTAGGGAATCAAATTTATATATGCTAATATATTGGGGAAATCTTTAGAAATGTTCTCCTCAAGATCCATTGAACCAGAAGAGTAGATATTTACCTGATAGTTTCCTGATATGAAGTAGATTCAATTTTGTTCAGATCTTGCTCCCCAGGGGTAGGCTGCGGTTACAACGGGACATCAAATTTTTATATGCTGATATAAGGGAAAAATTTTCTTGTCCAGAACAACTGGGCCAAAAATCACCAAACTTATGTAAAAGCATCCTGATAGAATGTAAGTTCAAAGTTGTTCGAATGGTAAGGGAGACCCGGGCGGGGGGTTCTTCCTATACATTGGTATACACAGACGTGCCGCTGGTATGGGTCGCTTTTTTGACAAGTCAAATATATCAATGGGGTGCCATTTTCATTAATCTGTTATATCATGGGTAGAGAATTCAATATGCCAAGTTTACATCATTATATTCGCTAGAAAATTCATCCTCTTATAAGATTTGTAATCATTGTAATATCATGACATTCTCCCCGAAACTATAATCTACAACCGATAAATTACAATAGTGTCACTTACTCTGCATGGGCGGCACTAGCCTTTACATGAACAGGTCATAATATTTGAGTATTGAAATATATGATTGGGTCAGATATTTTGAACGGAAATATATGACATGGGATTATTGCGGTAAAAATTGAATATATCTTCTTATTGGGGTGGGTTTGTAAGAATCTCCAGCGCGAGTCTGCTACCCAAAAGTATAGCGTTGAGACCCCCCCTCCGCCCCCCCGGAAAAGAGATGAAGACACAATTAGCGGGCTAATTAACATAGCTTTATTAGGAAGCTATAAAAAAGATCTCCTCAAGAAAAGTAAATGTGTAGAGTGTCAAATTGATATGGAAGCGTCATCATTTAAAGTGCAGATTAAAGATTGTTCAAAGTGGTCCTGGGATCAAGATGGGGGTCATGCACAATAGGGCATGCAAAGTATGATGATAGGATGCAGTTTATATTTGGAAATATGCAAGTGCAGAGTTTGTCAATGAAACATCGAATTTAAAATATAGTTGACCAACATGGGGGGGGGGGAATTCTAATTACTAATAGTTAAAATCTTAAACAATGATTTCAAGAACAGTTCAGTGCTACATTTTGACCAACCATTAAAAAATCATGGGGTGGAGGAGTATCTATATATAGTTTAGATTCAAGATTCTTTCAAATGTAATCCCCGGCGTCAAGATAGGGGACGACAGTTGGGATAAAGTTGAGTTCGTAACTTTTTAACCTTAGAGATGTCTATCGTTAAAAACTATTCAGCTCCACCCTCAAACCAATATATTTTCCTTACTCTGTGTTCTATGAATCCCCCCCCCCCCCCCCATCCCCCTTATTTTTTTTTGAAATGGTCCAATATATTTGAAAACAGTAATTCTGAGATCCACTCCTGCAAATCATTCATTTTCCTTGTTATTGTAGTGAGACAAGTTTGGCACTTGGAGAGGCCCCTGGACCCATGACTGAACTCCACCCTTTTAAAAGTATGATCTTTTAAACTATGGAATCCCACCCTCAAACCATATATTTTTTGTTCCTTGCGTTGAGACTAGTTTATTGACACATACATTTTGTACGTGGGGGGCCCTTGGGGTCATGACTGACCCCGTCCTTTCGATATATTTTTTTCTTCATTGTATCAAGACAATTTCAAGAGAACATGATAAAATGACCCCAGGGCTATGCATGACTCCTAACCTATCATATTTGGTTGTCAGTCTTATTTTCTTATAATGATTATTGTATGTTCATTTATGTGTATTAGAAGATGACAGAGGTTAGCTGTAGTCCATCCCAAACTTCTGTTCTCCTCTATGAAAGCAAAGTGTTCAGGTGAGCGATGTAGCCCATGGGCCTCTTGTTACTATGATGTGAGAGTCGACTCTTATGCCCTTCAGGCCTTTGATTTTATATCTGTATTGGAAGAAGTCATTTTTATACTAGTTCATTAAGTGATGATTTGTATTGCCATATAAATTGCGAAAGTAAACAATGTGCTAATCGTAATTATAGTCCGAAAAACTATACACAAGACTATGGGCCACGGCGGGTGTGTCGGTCAACAGGGGATGCTTACTCCTCTAGGCACTGATCCACCTCTGGTGTGTCCGGGGCGTGTTTGCCAACCTTGTTTTTGTATTCTATTTAAAGGACTTAAGAGATTGATCCACTGTCGTTATCTTTGCCTTTACATATCAAAGTCCGAGTGTGAGGGCAAACCACGGACCTGCGCCCCGACACAAAGTCGAGGCAGGACAGGTGCGGTGTTGGGTGGAGTTATATCATTTCTCTTGTGTTTCTGTATCTAGTTTTTTCACATTCCCTGCCGTGAGCCTTTAGCTTATATATCAAAGTTATATCGGGTATTTTTTTTATCTTCTTTTTTTTTTTTATATTCGTATGTGTACATAAATGACAGGTCTAACAAATTGGTTGTTATTTTAAATATCTGATATTTTTATTCTTTTATACTATTATTTTACTTTTTTTAGTGATCCACTTTTTGTAATTCTCTATGTAATTTTGTTTTTATCAATGTTATTTTGTTTTATTTGTTGTTTGTTTTATCTACACCAACAGACATCTTCGCAAGCCAAGTGTCCGATTCGCTTACTCTCATCTCCCCCTTGGCAGATTTAGTCGAGTTTCTAAGCCTTCAAAATATCGCGCTTTGACTTTCCAAGGCATCAAATCAAATTGCGCCATTCATACCTGTTCGGTTTGAGTGAAGTCTGGTCCTTGTCGGCTTTGCCACTGTTATTTGCCCAAAAAACAAAGACGTACAATTTTTGGAGAAAGATTCGGAGTTTTTGACCAGTTACTAGAGATTATCGATTACGTGTCGCACCCAAATGATGACAGAGGGCAGTAATGCCGCAGTATATCTGTAGAATGTGGTGGAATAAACTGAACAAAATCGGAAAGATTGAGCATGATGACATAAAAACCAAAGTGGAATCGTTAAGATCAGAAAGGCAAGCTTTAATGCGCGATTTACGCCTGAAACATAAAGGTGATATAAGCACGCAACAAGTATGTACACCTAAATAAATAACAAAAACATACAATTGTTCATGAGAATGACAATTATTGTTCACTCGAGTGTTTCCGTCAAGAGCGATAACTCGCATTGTCCGTTAGATGGCAATTCAGTCGCGACTATATCTGCCAAGGGGAGATGAGAGTAAGCGAATCGGCTTGAGAAGATGACCAACAGACGACTGAAGTTTAAATGAACAAATCTTAAGTAAATTTTAAGTGCAAAAAGGTCATGTTTAAAACACTTTAGCTCGAAAACAAGAATGATAACCACATTTTCCTATTTTATTTTTCGATTATCCTTCAATGTAGAAATCAAAAATACACCCATCCCCAAAAAATTACATCTCTCCCAATATCAGCCACGAACCTCTTTTTAAATATAAACGTGATACCCACCTAGTGTTGCTATAATGATAATAGTTGAAGTGAAGGCCTCATAGCACAATATGCATGTAGCTATATATAACTCATAATATACCGATGTGACTATATCAATGTAATTTGAAATATCCGACGTAACACATAATGTGTTGATGTAAATGTAACTAATGATATATCAGTGAAACTCATGACATGTCAATGTAACTCATGAACCATGTAAATCATGATATACCGATCTATTGATAAAGCTAATAGTATATTGTATGCCAATTCAACTGAATGCATGATATACCGATGTAATTATTAACATACCCTTGTAAATCAATGTATAATATAGGCCTACCTCTGTAATTGATGAAAAGTTGAAGGTAACGACTCGCTTGCATACCAATGTGATTTACATTGTTTTCTAGAAATTGTGATAGCCATTTCCTCATGAATGTGTTGCATTTGTAATCTATGTACGTATGAATACAGATCTAGATACATGTAAATATAGTAAATCTATTTTAACAGCAAGATGAAAGAATGATGTAAATATAAGCAGAAAAAGAAAAGAAAAATTCTCCAAGATATATCAAGTTTACTAGTATATAGACAAAATCGTCCCAAGAACAATTGGGCCATGCTGGGTCATACTTGTATGCAGGCATACCCAGGTAGTACAGATTCGGATTGAAATTTGGCCCCGGAAGTAGGATGGGGCCACATTAGCTATATAGGGAATCAAAGTTTTACATAAAAATTGACAGGGTAACATCTTTCGAAGTCATCATTCCAACAACAGCATAGTCATGATATGCGAGTATATAAATAGGCGAAGTTAACATGGTGTTTTAAACGTAATCATAATGAAAAAAACCATACAAAATCGAGTGTAGGCCAACACGGACCTCCGACAAATGCGAAGGCAGGATCAGGTGCCATGGAGGAGTAAGCATCTTCTGCTGACCCTTAGTCGAAATAAAGTAAACGGGATTACCCGTCGTCAAATCTAGTAGGAAAATGACAGTCTAACAAAGGGTATGAAACAAACCAGTCAACATATGACTTAGTGATAATTTGTAATCGCAAACAAGGTCATTATAGCGACCGTAGAATTTGCAAAATAATGACTTTAAACGAGATTCGTTACAACCCTGCAACATGAACCTTTTTGTTAGTAGTTGGCCTCGCTTTACAAAGTCCTCATCTCTAAAGGTAGTTCAAATTCTAGCTTGTCAATTCGGGGTCGCCGGATTTAGGGTGGGGCCACAATTTAGGGAATTGCAGTTATAAATAAAAATATGCAGGAAATTAGAATTACAAGATTAGCAGGTCCACACCAAATCATATATAGTTGATAACTCGGGCGAGCGATGTGATCCTTGGGCCTTTTGTTTAAGGTCGTCTACGTAATACTCGTGGCTTTCAATCCTTATGCCGGGAACTCGGCGAAGGAACACTCGCTATGTAACTTTAACGTGTTAGGTTCTGGTGCCACACGGTTTTAATTCACTTCGATAGATTGTATGACAGAGACACCATTCATTGTAAGGTTCTTATAGGTACAGATGATGAAGGCCAATGACCCCCCCCCCCTTTCTTTTTTTTTTAATTCTCATTTAAATGAAATACATTCTTCCTAATCTATCTCCACTACATGCAATGTAGTCTCCGAGCGAATAAGTCAAGAATTCAGATGTATTGCTCGACCACGGAAACGGTCGAGAATTTACGATTGTGTAAACATTTTAAAAACGTGGCCGCGAGGAAACGGTTCATATTACAGTGATTATTGGAAATACCGCCGTCAACTTGAAATCTATGGATACGAAGAGAACTGTATTACCCTGTGTTATTACACAATTCAATAAAATTGATTTATTGTGTGCGATACTAAAATGGCAACATTGACTTTTTTCCCTTTACATTGTGTTATAATCCACAGGGGGTCTTTCCTCGGAGAAATCGTTACACACATTGTTCGTCCATGATTGTGTACGCGGTAATTTGGGTCGGACTACTATGAGTATTGGCTTGACCTATATTTTTACAAACACTGCCTTTCAACGATGCAAGTAAACTTGTGACCTACATTCTGAACAACATGTCAAAATTTCAATTTGGTGATAGTTGTTTTCGAAAAGTTGGCAAATTGAGTATCCTTTTTTTTTTAAAAATGCAATCCATTCTATGCTTTGTATGTCCCCACTGGGCCAATGTCAACCAAACTTAATATATCCTTGGGGATTCACATTTGTTTAAATGAAGAGCCATACCCCCTTCAAAGGGGAGATAATTATCAAAATGCAAAAAACATCTCAAGAATCACTGCGCCAGCCGAAAAGCTGAAATTTACATGAAAGTGGAAACTCAAGTTTGTTAAAATCATGAGGTAGGTTGGGGCCACACAGTACGTACAGTCATTTAGGGTATTTCAAGTCATCTCGATTATCGGGAGTCCCTGGGTTTATTCACGAACAGTTCGTGTTAAACGTGAAGAAAAAGAAAGGGTTGTTACAGTAAATTCCCATGCAAACACCCACCAATCATAACTCGAGATTTCGATAGCATTAATAAATACTTTGGAATTGCTAAGGTCAAAGTTTTACCCCCAAGAACCTTTACTTCCCTGTGTTACCACAGAAAATCAACGGTAAACTTGTGTTAACTCTATGTCGGAAATGCGCAGAGACCGGGGAACAACTTAGTTGTACTTGTTCGGAGGAGCAACGCTGCAGGTTATCAGATTATCAAAATATACGAAGTCTATCATTTTGACAGCGTTTCATCACCTGATGACCCGAACCTTGATCTTTTCGGGGGATACATTGATATGTTTCTAACAACAATCGAGCGGTTGGCCCGAAGGAACAGAGACGGAAGAAGACAAATTACAATATATAAATGATTATGCAGAGAACGAAAATATAAACCTCCAGTACGATGCAATTGTTAAAAATCCTGCCATGCGATCCATTGCCAAATTACTCTTGAATTCCTTTTGGGATAAATTTGGACAACGTTTAAGGGGATGATTAATAGTACGTCACGTGATAAACACTATGACGTAATATTCTATTGTGACGTCACAATGCCACACCAAGCGCAAGCTATTTTCAATGTAAAATCATATTTTCACTAGCATTATCTGCTTTCAAATTCTGCATACATTAAAAGAACCTAAAGGGCTTCCTTCATTAAAGGGGGTTATTTATAGACATATATGAATACATCATCTGTGATCGGGGCTCATTTTATTAAAATCGACAACTCGGATAATGAACTGTGCTCTGCTTTCGGTTGAATATCAATCTAAATAATTATTGTGAATGAACATTTTTCCTTTAATATTGATTTTTTAAGATTTCCCAATACCAGAACTTATTCTATACACTGCCCATGAATAGAAATCTGGTATTTATATGGTAAATCGAACTCAAGAACTGCATGGTTTGCATTCTTTCCACTTGCTCACCCCCCCCCCACCCCCTACAATTTGTAACATTTATTTTGGAGAGTTTTTCATCAATTTAGATAAATAAATGAATATGATTGAACATCGCATAGCCAGTGTTTATGATTTTTTTAAATTGTTATATTGAAATTCCCGACTTACAAAGACAGTGTGGTTAGATGTTAACAAAATGTTATTCTTGTACCACTGAAAACAAACATAATTTATTCAATAATTAATCTAGCTTCAATAGTTTCATATTTTCACGACAAGGTGAGTGGCTTGGTATCTTTTTACTACACACAATTTAAAAAAAAATTCAATGACGGGTTTTATGAAATATGAATTATGTACTGAGAAAATGCTTTTGTAAATAGCATTTTTTGTTCATTTTGGAGGTTTCCTAATATTTAAAAAAAAAATGGCCAAATGTCAAACATAAAATTATTTCAAAATATAATACTATTTAATACTGGGATATTTTGAACATTCAAAAATTCATTAAAAAGTATTCAAATTATTTTTCAGCAGGCCTTTATATATCATTACATAGAAATTAACATTTTTAAGTAAGGGGGCTAATTCAGACCTGATTATCTCCCTTTTTTGTCTAGCTTCCCATGACAAAACTTCCACATATTGTGAAGGACACTTTAATATAGATATATGAAAGAAATAAGAAAAATTCAATGATAGATTATCTTTAGCTTGTTTATTAATATCCCCCTTAAACATGCCCCAAACTTCGTTTTTTCACGAGACTGAGGCTGATAAATTTTTTAGAACTCTGTTTGATCCGTTCAGAAGTTACAGATTTCCACATCATTAATGACGAAATGCTACATACGACATGGAAAAACAAAGGAGACCTCGTTAAAGGGGATTATCAAACTAATATTTTCATTGCAGCATTTTCGACCTGCTGGGCCAGACTTAAATTATACGATCGATCGCCGCGTCCTTTACTTTGACACAGACTCAATCATTTTTGTTAGCGGACAGGGGTCAACTGACAAACGAACTATCATCTGATGATCACATTGTCGAATTCGTCTCGGGCGGACCTAAAAATTACGCATTTCGAACTTTTAAAGGAAATCAGGTTTGTCGCATTCGTGGGTTTTCTTTACATTATAAAATTTCTCAAATTTTAAACTTCAAATCCATGCTAGATATCGTTACAAGTGACCAAAGCAAAACATTGACTGTCACAAATCCGTCCAAAATTACTCGAGACAAACGTTCTGTTAAAATTGATGATAGTGTCGAACACAAACGATACCAGCTCGTTTATTCTAAGCGAGCGATACAAAAGCACTCTTTTGATACCCTGCCTTTTGGTTATTGAAGTCACTCACTGATACTTTATGTATATTTTTAAGAAATTTATTTTATACCACATGTGTATGAATGTTATGTTATTAAAGTTTAAACCACTGGAAATGTTTTCTTTTCAATAGTCTTTTTGTCACGCATTGAAAATCCAGGTGGGGGTCCGTCCATGTGTTTTTTCACAATGAATCCATAATCTTGTTGACTCTTTTTAACTCGATGTTGTTTCCTATTTTTCTCTGACGTCTTTGGCAATGTTTCTGCTGTCCATGGTTCTTTTCGCACTTTCTTTTGGTTCTTCTTCA
>CAJDSM010034131.1:0-10326 GCA_903981925.1 Ostrea lurida
AGTGCCGGTTTTTCATTGGTGGTGACAGATCTTAAACTTAGATATATGGTTGTTACTTTCATGCACCTATCCTAAAATCATGTACGATCGACTGTCATCAATGCTCTTGTATCATTCACACTTTTGTGAGTGATGCAAATTGGTACCCATTGAGGTCCTTTCACCATTACCATAGGCATATAAACACTTTTTTGTCCTGCAAGTGACGGGCAGGGCTAAGGGCTGTTTAAAATATAAAAACTGCTGGCAAAGTGTTAACTCTACATTTATAGGGTATTTTTGGGCCCATATGCACGGTTTTTATTATGATTGCATACTATTAATGCCGTTGGAATTTACTTTACCTGAACTGCCTTCCTTGAAAAACCTTCCTATGATGCATCTGCATGGTCCGCTTGTCTGTTGTTGTAACAAAAAGACCCTTTCATATGAAGTTGACTAATCAAAACTATTATATACAATACAAGACTGTAGTCCGATAGTTCGCCTGTAACCTTATTACTACGATCAATCCTTCAACATGGAGAGACCTTTAATGGATGGAAAAAATATAGTTCATAAGATATCTGTTTGAATATTTCGTCCACTTTACGGACGTGATACATTCCAATCCACATACCTGCCCCTACTTACTATCGTTATGCTTTTTTAGAGAGATGAGTCCTTATTATAGTTTGATTCAAAAGTACGCTGATCCTAATTTACTACACAAATTAAAACGACTATTATATTTGGCAAATTCATCCATTCAGCCAAAATTAGTACATAATTAATTCTGTTGTACAGATTTGCAATAAGTTGTTATATAATTCAGAGAGTAGAGAAGTGAACTTGGTGGGAATTCTCTTATATTATACCAAAATTATTAGAGAGGACATGGTCACTCACACCATAGAATAAAAATATTTCCGAGGGCAATACTTATTTTCTTGGCTGAATAGATCTTCCATATCTCCCAACATTATAGCAATAAATTGTTTATTATGACAAAAGAAAGCATGGATACAAAAAATACATTTGGAAATTGGAGTGCCACTACATTTTAATAACATTTAGCTGGAGTTGTCAATACATAACATAAACCGGGCCAACCATTGCTACACCCTGAGCCTGCGTCACCAGATAAAATTAAGCTAGTTATATAGTGAAACAAAACATATTTACCTAGTATACCCTATGTACTGTATATACATCTGTTGGGCAGATTTGCCAATTGACATTGTTTTATCCATCCGGCAAGAAGGCCACCCGCCGTATAAACGATTTTGTAGCTTTAATTGTAATGCTCACGACAAGAGATGCGGAAGGAGAGGCCTACAGAACGAAACTCCGTTGCTGCGACGATGGTGGGGAAGTGGGTGCGAGGGGCATGTCACCTCATGTGGACACTCCCAGGGAAGATCGCGGCAAGATGGCATGTCGATGACGTACCGAGATCGCGGGTGCACTGTTCAATTGTTTCCCGGCTACCAGGTACACACTTTCAAGGCTGCCAAAGGAGATACAAAAATCATTCTCATGTTGTTACTCAGTACAGCTACTCAATTTGCATTGGGTTTCAATTGGACTGTTTAGAACAATATGCAGAATGATTCATTTTATAATAACAGAATAACTGTAAATATGCGCGGCATCCAAACTATAATCGCTTGGAATGGTGGGTTTTGATGATTCGCTATACTTTCGCAAGAATCATATCAACTATATCTGTTGTTCGAAAATAAAACCACCGCGAGTGCTGTTTTATGTATTGGGTACAACCCACGCAAGTTTATTTAAAGCTTATTAAATAATTCCTACCTTATCGGGGGCTTGCGAAAAATTTTAAAACCATTTCTCACTTTTTTTCCCCGTGGCAATAGCGATAATGAGTTAGTAACTTTTTCTGAGAGAAAGAATCGCAAGGGGACCGAAGTTTATAGCTCCTCTCGGAGGCAGAAAATTTAATACTTTGAGCCTTTATAACCACAAGGTAATTATTTCGCTCTAACCTATATTGCGCTTTTAAATTCCCAATCTGAACTTGATTGGGGCCTAGAGTATAGTACAAAAAGCCGATATTTGGAATCAGTATGTCTTCTACTTAATTGTTACTAAGGAAGTCGCCCATCAATACCCGGCCGCGGAGGATGTGTTCATGTAGATCTGTTTTTTAAGAACAGATCTTATTATGTACTATCATCCTACGAATCACAGCTACTAACTTCATATTAAGGCAACGCTTTCACATAATCACACATTAAATAAATCAATATATTTTCTGAAGCATTTTTTCTGAGGATTTACCAGTGAGTGCTATGTGAAGACTAAGTTTTGCTCTAAAGAGATTATTTATCTAGCTTATTGTGCGCGATTATACCCTTATCTGTTTATCGCATTTTTCAAAGATGCCTTATCTCCCACTATGTTGGGGTCATGGATCTTTCACTCATTCAAAAAACTTGATTCCCTCTGCACTACAACCTAAGCCCAGGATATCAATATATTAGTGTCTTAATCAACGTTTTTCGTTTCAGCCTAGCAAATTTGGACCAGCGGGTATTTGGACAGATATCTGATAAGTAAATGTGCCTGAAAACTATATATTTAGATTCAGAAGTCCAAAGACACAGACAGCCACGGGTTCGAAACCGACATAGAAAGGTAAGAAATTATGACCATCATGGCGCTTTCAACTCATGGGTTGCTCGCGATCTTGTGAGAAGCTCCTTCATGTCGTATTGGATCTTGCCTAAAAACATGGTGTGTGTCAGATTTAATGGAACGATAGTATGCAAAACATTCTAAAAGTCCTTAATGTATTGTGTTCGTAAGAATTTAAATTCCACCAGGGCGATAATCTTTTGTCGTTATTTTTTGCTCAGATGGATTAAATAAATTCCTGATGCTCTAAGAGTTACCATCCAATTTTTGTATATCTTCACCAACAAAAAAGAGATTACTTGATCTAGTAATGGTATATGGTGTTATTAGAAAATATAGGCTCTTCTGAGTAATATACTAAGTTGATAATCATTTGTTCATTATAGGTACAGCTGCAACTGTTTCAACTCACACGTGAACTCAAACAGACCAAGATCGGAATCTTTTTGTGATGGTTATAAGATCTCAGTCTCCCATAATTGGAACGCACAGAAAAGCTTTCCATATAAAGTTTTTCAATGCATTGACGTTGGTTCAATCAGCGGAGCGGATTTGGGCTGATTGCGTTACGCATACCTTGTATGCGTTTGTTCAATGAAAGTGACTAACTGTTATGATAGATAAAATCGAGGCATCATCTGGTCTTCAAGATTGTTAGTCGAAAGCATGTATATCAGCCATCTTCAGCATAAAGAAATGAGTTGTCACGAATCCCACTCAACGTTGAAATTGTCCAATCATTTATCAACTCCCCGTGTACTTGTAACAATGACTTCTCAAGAATGTTTAACTTTTGTTTTGTTGTATCTACATAACATATAATCTTTGAGGTTTACTAAGTCTCCTTCTTTGTTTATGACGACCACTCGTACAAAATCATTTTACCTCAAAACATACCTTCAAACGCTGGCCCTAGATGTCTAGCTTTGTTGGTGATTAGGGAATCAGACCTGCTTAGCTTCACCCTTACGGACAGGGACAAACCCAGGCTTGAGTTTAAGTAATGTGATTATGAGTCTAGTGCATGTTATAGCTTCACGTGAACGCTTTTGATCGATACCACACAGTAACATGAAGATATAAAGTTTGTGCTAATAACAATCATCGTTCTAGTACCGAATTGCATATATTTGGGAAATGCTGAAAATGCTGTTCCTAGAGGTGATTTACAACAGGCCTCGACATATAGCCGTTTTAACCAGCACGGACTTAAGAAAGAATTTCTTTGCTTCCCTATATTAGTAGGTGGTGATATTAGCAGTGTAAGTAATTTCTGGATCCCGACGACAACTCATCGTCTGAATAGATACTGGCAAGATAGTCTCAAGCGAGAAAAGGGTAAAACATTCTAGAGTACCTGCACAATATACCCAAATGAATCAACGTTCTGTCCTCTAGGTGAACCAGTCATCGGTGTCCACTTGTATGCTGATCCTAGTTTCGCAGTATATCTACTCTTTCCCCCATAGCTCTTTGGCCGATTCTTCTCATTAGCGTGTCCGTACCGTTAGGCGCGCATATCGAATAGCTGCCAGCAAGAGCAAAGACTGCGTTCACTCATAGCGGCAATGTTACCCCGAAAAAAAACGTTATTCATTTTTTCATATATCATCCAATACCATTCGACTGAGTACATGCTAATATCATCTAAACGTTTTAGCGGGTTATAACCGTGGGAACTTCGCGAGTCAGTTTGTCTCTCCTCAAACTCATGAGGTGGACCCAGAGGATTCAATCAGACACTCTGAAATGGCTGTCCTGTGCCAAAGGTGAACGATATAGGGCCTCGAATCGTGCCAACTGACACACATGAAAGATCCTGTACCACAACTGCGTGGCATACAAAGATATAAGAGCGTGGATGCACATGTGTCGCTTTTTCAAAAAAATCTCGTAAGTTCGTTCACGAGCATAGGCAACCACGCCCACTACGGATGACTGCACATGAAAGCCTGGAATGCAGTTTTCCACAAACGAAACACCATGATGCTAGAAGAACGTAATAAGGTAAAGCTTGCGCTGAGATATGGTTTACAATCATGAGTAGAGCTGAGATTCAAGTTTTGTTCAGGAAAATACATTCTTATGTCGTGATTTAGAACAACATCCGCGAGAAGGGAAGTTAGCGTAAAAGGCTTACGCCGTTGTAGGAAAGAATGTTGCACATGATAAGATAGAAACACGATTACTGGTGGCTATAACAAGCCTTATCTAGCAACTGCATTTGTTATCTGTGGAATTACTTATTGAGGTGCATTTAGCCATTTCAATACGGTGTGGGACACGAAGTGATACAGAAAGATTCAGATTGATATCTACCCTTTACACCTATCTATTCTCAAGAACTGTCGGATCAACCAGAGGTAGACTAGAGACTAAGAAAAAACTAAATGTTAAGTAATGAAAATGATGTGATTCGTTGCTCACTTCACTAAAATAGAAGGGCCGCTGGTTGACTGGGCAGACCTACCATATGATTTTATGGTCAGTAGATACGTTAATGGGAATCCCCTCTGATGACTTGACCTTGCTTATATTGTTTCGACCTAATTCATTTGAGAGGGAAATAGGCAATAATGACACTTGACTTTGGATCAAATGAGCTTTGCAACCAAAATAGTAAGCGCAATTCATACTTAGGTCTCGGCACAGAATGGGCAACCATTTTGTGAGAAATTTTCATTATGATTATCGAGTTTGAAATGAATTCCTCTGAGGGAAGTGGATGCTGAGTGTTTCAAACTTGGTTCACATGTTTGTATAAGGCGATAATAAAACAATACACTGATTGACTATTTGAACCCTTGAACTTAATTAATATGGTCATCCTCTCAAAAGGTACTATTTTATTTGACAGTATCATGATCTCCTGATGTATCTTTCCATCTTGTCTCTTCTCGTGTAATCAGCATACAGATCTCATTCTACATGTCAGAGTAAAAGGAGCTTGACCTTTGAACCCTGACCTTCCGAAAATTCAATAGGGGATGAAACTCTCTCCTCTTCGGGGAAATCTATGGTGAGGTTTGAATGAATCTCAATTGGAATAAGCTTGGTCCAATCGAGTTTCCATACCCAAACACAAGCACACAACAAACCACACAAAGACACACACAACACAGTCTTATGGACTCGCAGCAGTGCTGATATATTCTCTCCAAACCAGTTGCGAGAGGAATAAGATTCTTAAACTCTCAAACTGTCATACAAGTTCTTGCAAACATTTTGAGTTACTTCCGGTTTTTTATAAAGAAAATTTCCTAACTTCGAAAACGGAAATCAGAAATTTTTCAAAATTCGAAAGGAGCTTTGCTGTATGAGAGTTACACTTTCTAAAAGTTTCAATCGATTATAGATCAAAAGCAGTTTTTTTTCAGTTATTGCGCCAAAACTGAAAACAGACAATTTTAGGAAAAAAGTTCCATATTCTGAACGTGAAATCAGAATTTTCCAAAATCGAAAGGGACTGACCATCAATGGTTGTGACTATCATAAAGTCCTATTAATTGGTGCAAGCCCTTTTGAGTTTATCGGTGCAAATGTATTTCGACTTTTTCAGAAAAAAATCCAATATTCTGAACGTTAAATCGAAATCTTCCAAATCGAAGGGAGCTACCTCAATGGATATTTTTACACTGTCTAAATTCTTTAATTGGTGCAAACCCTTTCGAGTTATCGCGCGAAAACTGTTTTGTGACGGACGGGACGGACAGACAGACAGACGGATGGACAAGCTAATTACTATAGGGCTCCCGCCGATACTCAGCAGGGCCCTAATAACAATGAGTGAACTCAAAAGTGCACACATAGATTAAATTTCCATTTTTCCATTAGTTTCTCACCTTAACCCTAAAGCCAAGGATGAGGACCTCTCGGCTAAAACACATCGTGGGTCACATGTTTGTAAGAACCAATTACTGGCATGTCTGTAGTTGTCAGAGGTCAAAGTTGACCAATCATATGTCTCTGCAGTCAGAGTCTTTTGCTCCAGTGTTGGAATCTGAAGAAAGAAATTATAATTAGGATTGACATGTGTCAATATTTGTACATTACAAAAACTAATTTTACTCCCGAAATAATGTTCACAGGGAGATATATTAATCCATATATAATACAGAGAAAGAAATTGTATCAGCACATCAACTTCAGATTTCAAAATCAATGTGAAACTTTCAAAGAATTTTAGACAAGGGTTACAACTGTTTGTCCCCATCCCCCCCAACCCCCACCCCCAGAAGAAATGATGCAACAGTGGCTTCCATACCTCCACATGTTTCTGGTCCCCATAACACTGCACTAACAACAGGAGTACACAGGCCAGGGCTTGACTGGTTCCCTGCCCCCCATAACACTGCCCGTAGAAAGCCACAATATCTGTCCAATTTAGCTGACACACCACATGAGCCAAAAGATCAAAGCTTTCTGGACAATTCTGGTCCTTAACCTGAAAAACAAAAGTTATACACTGAACATGTAAAAATCCAAAAGCTTCTGAATTCTTTCTTTTCAAGATCATCAGCCATCGTCGCAAAGCACTGGTTCTTGTTTTAATTCCATTACACATTATTTTGTTAAATGGAATGAAAACAATAACTGTGCTTTGTGATGATCATCATCAACAGATATGTAGAATAAATATGCACCATGAATATCTTTTACTTCTATTTTGCAACTCTAACTCATATTTTAAAAGATCATTCAAATAGTTTTAATCAAAGTTATCAAAACCGGTATGAATTTTATTTCTTCACTTAGTCTACTAGTACAGCTGCTCCTCATTTCTCCATTACGAAAAGAGGAAAATGTCATTTTGTTCATTTAAAATACTTCACAGTGTTGTAAACTACCCTTCATTTTCACAAGAAAATTTGATGTAAATGTTATTTACTGGTGCATGTGTTATCAAACAGTTCAAAGTCTTGCAGTGTTTGAGTTTTGACATCATACATTGAATCATACTTTTGAAACGTGCACCTGCAGCTTTAAATTCTGGTGCAGGTTTTAAAGTACCGTATTCGTCCTATTGAGCGCCCAGCGCTTAGAAAATTAGAAAAAGGGGGCGGTTATTAGGTCCGTCTGTTGTGAAACGTGTATTGTGTAAAAACTTATGTAAACCATAAATCTATATTAAAACATACATTTTTAACTGCATCCCAATGATACCAACATCGGTGGACTTGAGATACCATGTATTATGAAATTGAATGCAGTACCAAGATTGCAAGAAAATTAAAAGCTCTGCTGTAACTTAAGTTTTACTGAAGGAGGAGGAAGCCCTTATTCTCGGAGGATTGGGAAAGGTCTGGGGGGGGCGCTCATAGGGGCAGGGGCGCTCAATAGGATAAATACAGTATTTATTTAAAAACAAAACATGCCTGCATCATGGTATCCAAGACTCGGTTGTTAGGCCGAAGCTCCTCCCACGGCAACATTGCAAATTCGTGATTGTATACATTGGTAACGTGAGCAGGTACTTGTTTCCCACACAGCACCTCACAGAAGTACAGCCACAGCTTTGTTCAACTGTCTTGCCCTGATAAGGTGGGATCATATTACAATACAAATTTACACTGCTTAGAACCACAAGTGACAAGATCCATACTTACAAATCCCTCAATTTTCAAAAGAGAGATGGTTAAATAATGGCACAGAAAACAGAAGACCTTAAAGAAGACTTGAGTTTACATACACTGGGGTTTCATTAAAATTTTTGTTAGCATAAAATCTTTGGATATGTAAAAAGGGGGCAAAAATAAAAGCTTTGTTGAAATTTGTAATTTCTTATTAATTTTATGTAAATCTACTCCATTTTCTTTTTGAGCAAATTTTTTTTATCTCAAAAGACTTAATTTTGTTGGTCTACTTCAGCCATGAAAAAAAAAAATTGAATATTCTACAAAAACGATAAAAACACTTACTTGGATGCTTTTTGAAAATTCCTATTTCTAAAATTTCTAAGCTTAAATTACATTCTCCATTATTTGTTGTCATTTTTTTCTTACTGAGAATACTTGGTGAAGAAACTGTGTAACAAACACAAAGGCTTCCACCATCTTCTTTCCAATTTCACAATCAGCTTGTATCCATTGCGTAACAGTGGGGAGGTCTCTGTTTGTAAATGGCTGTATCCAAGCAGCAAATGCTGTTGATGGATGTGGTCTGCCAAATTTAGGTCAAAGAACTGGTTAAAAAAAAAAAATCATTTCCACAAATTTTATGTCTTCTGTAATGCCTACCCTGAGTAAAGTTAGTTTTATTTACTGGATAGTACTGTGTCATTCATGCCTACCTCTGAGTAGGGTTAGTTCTCCTGCAGTTGTAGGAAGGACGTTTGTTTATGAGCAGATCATATGAGGTCCTGCTAACAAACTGAGCGAATTGTGTGGGAGGTAGATAGTGGTCCCTGGATAAAGTTCCAAAAGATCCGTGGTTCAGCGAGGAGGTCCGCAGCTGGAGGAAAGAAATGGCCGATTGTGGACAGCAATACTTTGTTCTGTAGTGCGAGAAAAAACAATGATCAATGTTCAATTACTAAATACGAGAAAGTAGTAACTAAAGAATGAAACAGTGAAGATCAATCTCATAAATCCTGTACAGATTACAGAATTGAGAGCAGACCAAACAAGGACCCCTGGACATACCAGAGGTGGGATTAGGTGCCTTGGAGGAGTAAGCATCCACTGTTGATCAGTTACACCTGATGTGAACCCTCTATCTTAGTCAAGTAAAGGGAGTGACCAGTAGTCAAAATCAGCTTGTAAAGGACAGAATGTGGGAGTGACCAATAGTCAAAATCAGTGTGTACAGGACAGAATGTTCTCAAAAGTTCCAAGGGCAGATGAATTTTGGACCTGTGCTAGGAGGTAAATATAGAATTTCACTGATATTTTAAAAATTTATCCAAAGCCACTTTTTATTTTACTTTATAGCAATGAGTAAATCTGAATTGTTTGCACATTGGGAATGAGGAGTAAAATGGCAAAAATGTAAATAGAGATCATAGACTTAATCTTTAGCAGAAACATAGCTTCAGCTTCACTGGTATATAATATTTATATTATTGGATATAGTCAGAGATAGACAGAAGGACTATGATAGATAGATAGAAGGACTAAGATTGACAGAAGGAAAAACAGATCAAAAACTCCTCATCTTTCAATCTGAGTAATACTATATAATTTTACTTTGCTTTTTGTTTTTAAACTTGCCTATTCATTTGCCTAAAAATAAAATTTTACAACAATCTCTATGGAATAAACTGTAAAAGGTCTACTTGGATGGTGTTAAAAAAAAAGAAGAAACTAAAGAAAACACTAAAGTTCCATCATCTTTCACAACTTGAAGGTTTAACTGAAGTTAAAAGTAGCATTTTTAAGTTCCACCATCCTTAACAAATTGAAAGATTAACTGAAGATGAGCATACAAGCTTTGGTCACTGAAAAGTGAGGTTTTCTAGAATACTGGCTGGACCATAACTTCACCTGCTCAGTAGACATGTCAGAACCCACGTCTGTTCTCCTGGAGGCTTTTTCTCCCTCGTAAAAACAATACCGCTGTAAAATCTGCCAACATCTTGGATGTAGCTTCTGCTCAGCAGTACCTGAAAGGAATCATGGGAAAATGTGAAATTCCACATGTACAGCATTTATATAAATGTTCTAATGAAGATTCATCAGTCTAAGA
>CAJDSM010034136.1:0-15939 GCA_903981925.1 Ostrea lurida
ATTTATTGCTCTGAAAAGACGTCAGGGATAAAACATTGAAAAGACGTCAGGTAACGACGTTAAAACTATTTGCAGATACAACCAAGAAAAGACGTCAATCTAATGTACAGCTGATTCAACGTAAAACAACCAATTTTGCCTGCTGGGAAGACTTATTGACCTATCTACCCCACAAGATTCCTGTATTACTACCTTTTATTTTAATAGAGGAAAAAGTGAAGACAATGAACAGTGATTCAAAGCTATAAAGAATACAAAATAGAGAGCAGGGTAAATACGTAAACACCAGAGATAGATGACCTTGGTTGACCTGGCACACGTGTCCACCTTTATCAAGATAAACGGAATATTCCTAATTCAAATTTAATGTGTTAAGAACATTGTAACAATCGGTATGGATAACGACACACAGCATTCGAGCTAATTTCAGGTTAAATTTGCATGTTAGATCATTATGCATCAAACGACAATAAAGTGTTCGAAATTTAACAAATTTGAAGTCCACAAATCCTTTACATTTTACCCTCTCCCTCAATATACAGTTATGACGTCATGAGTTTGTTTTCTTATTGGTCAGATAATTTACACGACAGCATTAGGAGATTAGCATTCCTTTCATTCTTAATAGCTATGTAATTAACATAAATAATTATAGATATTTTGTGATTTACTTATTTCAATAAACACTTCATATTGTATTTCGCAGATTTTAACATGTTTTTGGATTTTTGGACTTGCGTTAGCGTATCACGAAATGAAGCTTGCTGTTGAGGAGTTCCCATTTTGGATTTCCAAATGCAGAGTTAGAGAAACCTTCGTTTAGATAGCAAGTGTACGAAACTACCAATAGAGCGCCTTAAACTTGCAAGTGAGTCGAATAACTCAAGTGAGCATTGCTGCCAATGGGTCTGTTTATCATGACGCTAATAGAAAGATAAAATCATAATACAGTATTCAACACGTAATAACACTGTTATCAGAATAGACCGTCAACTCTCTCAAAGAATTTTGATATGGACACACGTGTAAGAAACACGTTACAAGGTAAGACAGAAATCAACATTCCGAATCACGAGTTAACACAGATTAGAAATTGGCCGAATTCAGATAGATATTTGAAATAAAATATAGTACTAAATATGTCATGTGCTTGTATAAATGCAGTTTTGTATTTATGCAAACTTTGACTAAATAATAAAATCATGCTTCCTATTGCCGTTGACATCGTATGAGGAAAAAGGTATCGTTATTTCATTATAGTGCACAAAATCTGGTATAATATTCAATCAGGTTTTTTTTTTCAGTGATGTGACATAAAGATATTTTAAATCTGTCCAAAAAAGAATGAAATGTAATCTCGTTTCATAATGGGTTGCAAACTAGTCTGTGTCTAGTAAAATTAGATATGACTATTATATGGTTGTCTATGCATATGGTAACCCGACATATTCATGTTTTCCTTTTCACCGTATTCCTACCCTGATTTTCATTGCAAATATCTTTTTCTATGCTATTTACAATGAATAATCCGACACGCTCTTCAATTTGACGAACCTTTGTTTCATGTAGTAATATAAATATATAGGTTTCACGGTATAGGTGTCACTGTACACACGTATTTCTTTTTAACACGAGAACTAAAGAACAAAACTACACTACAAAATAGTTTATGTAAACAGGTTAGAAAACTTATGAATCAAAATCAATCAATAGGTTGGTTAGGATTGTGTAACATTGTACAAAACTATGACGAAAGAATATTTGACCTATTGATATTGAGAAATGCCAGTATATTTCACAACTTTGGAAGTTCCATTGCACTTTGTCTTATCGGTATGGACCTTGTATAAGATAAAACAAGGAGCATTGTATAATGAAGAACACTTTCTGTGAGTTAATTTCAACAATTTTAAACAAGATCTACCGTATTATGGTTGTTTTACCCTTAAATCTACAGTATATTGTACATTTCAGTTTGTCTCGTAGTTTTCTCCGTCTTAGGAAGGCATGTTCAAGGTAAGTATGAGAGACCAAGTATGACATAACAAATTTGATGTAATCAACCAAATCCTCATATCTGTTATGCTGCAGCGTGGGAACGTTCTATGATCTGCAAACGATTTCGTGTACAAAAAATCAGGGAAATTGTTTCTTTTTTTTCAGGCTTGGCGTGTTTGCGATGCTCAGACACCACTGAACCTAGACTATGCAATAAGGTTGAACGCTGCAATGACGGAGAGGTAAAATTGAACAGCAAAAATAAATCCTTACGTCGGCTCTGATATCAAGAAAGTTCACTAATTTGAAATGTCTTCGACAGGTGTGTGCTGTACAGCAATACCGGGCAGACAATGGAGATATTGGTTACTGGACAGGGTGTTATCCACAAAGGGTTTGTCTTCAATCAGATTACAAGACTTTTTAAACCCTAGAGGATATTGAATATAGGCTTTGATGGGAATAGTCTTGATCGAAAATTATTAGTTGCTGTGAATTCGAATCCAGTTTATGTTTAAAATTGCTTCGAAAAAAGACCTCTCCGTTTCACCTTTCAAACACATTTGGTGAATAAAAGATCACATTGGTCCCCTTTGCTGTTCTTTACATCTTAGAATATCTCAGTTTGTGGTTCTAGCAAGATTTGAGCTTGGGAAGGCAATGCAGATTATCTCCCGTCTATCAGCAGTATCTGTATTGTCAATCTAGTCAAAATTAAATGTGAGATCCGCCCGCATACTCGCTACACATATGTAATATTAATAAAACATATCTACTTCATACTTAGACATTTTACTTAATGTTGACTCAAATGACAGACTAACAACTACATTATATGATAAGTGCGATGACTTTGCAATCGTCAACTTTCCCTTTTTATTTAGTAATATATCACTATCACCTGCTTATGTTGTGTATATCTCCCAGTTGTATCAATACGCAAGAGCATGCAATGCGTATGAAGACTTTAAATCGAGGCCAACTACTAATAAAAACAGTTGATGTTGCAGGGTTGTAACGAATCTCGTTTAAAATCATCATTTCGCAAATTCTACGGTCGCTATATAATGACCTTGTTTGCCATTACAAATAATCACTAAGTGATATGTTGACTGATTTGTTTCATACCCTTTGTTAGACTGTCATTTGCCTAATCGAGATTTGACGACGGTTAATTCCGTTTACTTTATTTCGATTAAGGGCTCACAGCGGGTGTGACCGGTCAGCAGAGGATGCTTACTCCTCCATTACACCTGATCCTGCCTTCGCTTTTGTCGGAGGTCCACGTTGCCTTACACTCGATTTCTTATATGTTTTTAATAGTATGATTACGTTTAACACGATGTTAGCTTCGCTATTTATATTGCTATATTGTAAAACTTTAGTGCATTTTCTGAAAGCATGAATTTTGTTAAAATAAAGAAGCCTCGATGGGGAAAGGACAAACTATTCCATGAACTTTATATCATTATTTGAATTTTAGTTCAATAGAACACCATTATTTCGCAAAATTATCCTTTGTTTCCATATATGTGATATATTTATCTCCAGTGCTTAATTTGAAAATTATAAGTATAGAGTGATTTTATTTTAGGAATGCGCTGCTGTAGACAATAGAACCGTGGTCACCACCAAACGAAGTCAGCACATTGACGGGGTTGTTCAATGTCGGGACTGCTGTACAACAGACATTTGTAACGCTTACGGATGTGGGAGTCCTAGTTAGTACACCATAAAGTATATTTGCGGAAGATTCTGTTAGAATTTATCAAACGTGTTATTTTTGTCCTGTGATATCCAAATAAAACTATAGTTTCCATATTGGTGAACAGAGTACCCGGATACTCGAGGTCCGATTTGCTTTGACTGTGAAGACGTAGCGGATCCAGCGGACTGTCATACCATCACACCGTGTGGCCTCAATCAAGTATGTCTTGGTATAACTCATTTTGATTGGGGTGGGGCATGCATGTATTAATCCCAATTCAAATTCTTGTTCCAAAAATTATATAAATAAACATTAGACACTCCTCAGTCTGTTTATATTATGGAAATTTATCATTGTGATAGGACGTCGTGCAGAATTTAATGTACAACTCTCTAAAGTGTGAATTTATTTGTACTACTGTCAAACAGCTGAGTAGTCATTTCAAATTTACCGCAAACAGTGGAAGTGGATTAGGAAACCTATACCCGTTGAAATTTCCTGATCATTGTTTGTTACAAATTGTGTTTGCAATTAGTTTAATTTTCAATCTTTTATCTACTCTTGAGATGAACGCCTAATAGCTTTGCACAAAGCTTGGAAACACTTAATCCTTGCCCTTTGACACAAAGAATATTTGTAGTGTTCGTGAAAGAGTAGGTTCAAAATCTATAACCGGTCTATACCATGCTTTTTTTTTATTTCTCGCTGAAATATATCTGAAAAGTCATCAACCCGATGTAAAAGATACTATAACCAATCAATAAACCAAGCATACTGCACCTATTATATAAGAACAGGTCAATATACTATGGAGACAAGGCTTCCGTTATTTTCCTTTTTTTTCAGAAATGCCTAATACACGAGAGGAATATCTTCGGACAAAAGTATTTCACTTCCAAATGTGAATCTGTTATGGTATGTTTTCTTGATTGAAGATTGCAAACTCAACTCTCGTATACATCCTTATGTCCCAATAATCAATACAGTCGTTGATTATAGGCTTGTTTTCTACATTTTACTGGGCCGGTGGTCGGCAGGAAGCGAGATGTAGACGGGGTGTGTCTTCACTGCTGTGACGGGGATCTCTGTAACGCTAACTGTTCTTCGGCATCTAGCGCCACCATCAATAAACCCAATGTTCCAGGTATGAAGGAGCAATTACGTGTTTCACTCTGACAATTGAAGAACAGGTTTTTATCAGCAAAGTAGATTGCTATGATTGATGATCGTAGTGTATGCGAATTGCTGAGTATAAATGAGACTGTTGAAACACTTGTTACATAAACGTGTTCGTCAGTAGTCTGCCTCATCAAAATTGATCGTAGACAGAGCAAGCTCTTATGCATCGAGTCATTTGATGCTATGGCCGTTATAACAATCTAGTTTGCCCATACATGCTGCCATTTGGTCAAGCACTACGTGACGTGTTTGACAACAATTGTTAAGCCGTTTTTCATGCACTGATTTTAACTACGGATTACTCCGTTAACTTAATCAAGAGTCTCACGGTGATTATGACCGGTCAACAGAGGATGCTTACTCCTCCTTGGCACTTGATCAAACCTCTCTTGTATCAAGGGGTTATGTTGCCCAACTATTGTTTTGTATTCTGTTTGGGACTCACGAAATTGATCACTTTCATTATTTTTGCTTTTTCACCGGACCGTAAGTTCCAGGATATTACAACATGAAACGTTTGACCACCAAATAGAAAGGAAGATGCCTCTTGTTTTTCAAGGTCAGAGGTAAAAACTCAATGTCGTAGTGTCACTTAGTAGGAATACGTTGTGGGCAGGATACAGACTGAACCGTAAGTTCCAGGATCTTACAGCTTGAACATTTGATCACCATGACGAGAGGATGCTTATTGTTTTTCAAGGTCAAAGGCAAGGCCATAGTATCAGTTAGAGATCGAACTGTAAGCTCCAGTATCTTATATATTGTTATATTCGATTATTATAATGAGTGGGAGATACCTAATATTTTTCAAGGCCAGAGGTCAAGGTCGCAATATCAATGAGTAAGAAAACATTGTGAGCAGGATACCGATCGAAAAGTAAGGCCCAGAATATTAAAACTTGATACATTTGATCAGCTTGGTGAGAGGAAGATCAGAGGTCAAAGGTCAATGATGTTGCATCACTTAGTAGGAAAACGCTGTGAGCTGGATACAGACCAAACCATGAGCTCTAGAATCTTACAACTTTGTACATTTGATCATCATGATGAGAGAAAAAAAGCATATTGTTTTGAAAATGAGAGGTCAAATGAAATATGTTATACTAATTTTGGTGCACCGTATGTGACACATTTCGAAATATGATCAGCAATGCTTGGAGCCTAAAAGTTTGGAAAGGCAAAGACAATGAAACAAAATAATTCAATAGGAAATGCCTAAAATATCTAAACCAATAGCATTAAAGGAGAAGATCTTTGCTTGAGGAAAATACTCCCACGTTTCAGAAATTCCAATGTTTTGTGATGCTATATGTAATCATGTTTAGTATCAAAGTATCAGCTACATTGTAAAACCTTGGCGTTGCTCTTGTTCAATTTACTTTCTTCTCTGATGATGTATGATGACAGAGCTAAGAAAATATTTTTTTCTGCACCCGAATATCTTTGTTAAGGTTTATGCAACATATTTTATTTTAAAAAGAAGGTAAAGTTTCTCTGATATAAGAAATGAAGTCAAATAAAAAAAAATACAATATACGGAATTCGAAACATACAGAACCTGGTCATAAGGCTGACGTTACGTAATGTTAAAAACGTAAACGCAAAATTCTACTTGAGACCACAAAATCAATAAAATATTATTTTCTTACCTCCTTATATTTAGTATTGTGTTCCATGTCCCTTTGATTTTATTAAATTGAAGCTTATAAGCTCTGAATATAGTGCGGCGGCAGTGATCTACATATTTCTTTCACTTTCTTCATGAGGTTTTTGCGATTGTGAATGTCATGTATATATTTCAATGGTTCTCCATACAATCTCTATGATATTGATATCAGGGGATTGTGATGGCCAAGTAAGACATTTTATCTCATTTTCAGTTTTACATTGTTTTGTTGCATTTGATGAATGGACAGGTGCATTGTCATCCTGGAATAAATAGTTCTCATTCGGGAAATGCCGAACTAAGACTGTTCAAAATGTGTATATACTTTTGGGAATTAATACATCCATCAATTTCTGTAAATGTTCCCACTCCTTTATGAGTATCACAGCCCCAAAACATTGTCGAGAATTTCCCGTTTCCGCGGGTTCCGAGACATACTGGTCGCCACACTTCGTCCGGTTTTTATCACACGTTTGTTTTGGTCAATAACTACCTGAGTTTCATCACTAAATATCACTCCTTTCCAATGATTGTTCACTATCCAGTGTAATTTTCCTCGGCATCAATTTACACGACGAGTGCGATTTGCAGATCGAATTGTCAGTGTCTGCCATATTTTCCTACGTGTGAATTTAAAAAATCTTAAACGCCTTCTAACCGTTCTTGAAGAGACAGAACTAAGGTCTCAGACTACCAGGAAATTGATGAAAATTCACTTTAGAGAGGACATTTTTTAACTGATCAAATTTTGTTACCATGGCAACCAATTTTCATAAATAATGTCTTTATTTATTGAAAATAGACACAACAAAAATTCATATGTCCATGATCACATGTGCTGCTTGCCTGGAAATAGTCGAGATTGCCTGAAGCACCCTGCCATCCTGAGAGGAAATTTTCTGCAAAAAGGATGAAAACCTACCAATTTTTACCCCATCTCACTCCAAAAAAATTTCCCAGTATAATGACATATATTCAAGTTCTTGCAAAAATCATAACCTTTCCGACAAGGCCAAATTGGTCATAGGTTCTTTGATTCTATCTCAAGATATTTTGCATTCAATATGAAACATGCTATTTTCGATTTAAAGTGAAAGTAGAAATAAACCCCCCCGCCCCCAAGAAAAAGGTTTTTTTTTTTTTTTTTTTCCCAAAAAAAGCCTTTTTTGGGTTTCCCCCCCCCCTCGGCGCCGATCGTTTCGCATTTGCAGTTCCGAGTTCCACAAAAAGGCACTTGGTCAATGCAGAATTACCCCCTTGATGTATTAATACTGAAAACACAACATTGAAACTATCTAAATTCTGTAATACTCTTTTTGCATTAACCACAATTTTAACCATGGTAAGCTTAGCTGCGTATTGGCAAGGGGAGGGGTATATTGAGACCTAAGTAATTTTGAGTTAACTTCATGGGTTATATCTGCCAGAGTATGGCTTCTGTTTACTTTTACACAACGAAGTATCTTGCAATCACCACGTGCATCGGTTTTTCTTAGACGGCCGCTTCGATGTTTATTTTCACTTGATCCGCGCGTCCGAAATCGTTTCAGAAACTTTGAAATATCTGACTGGCTAACACACAACATATCTGCAATCTCTTTGTCCAATTCCACTGTTAGACATTGATATAATCGCATTTTCCATAGAGGTAGACATTTGTTTACCTTTCAAAGCCATCTTATTGATCTCCAGATATTTGACTAATGATACGTCACATTTAAAACTTAACGTCACTAAATTACCGTACACACTCTCATTAACACCAGCTACTGGTGATAGTTTCTTAAGATATATTCATTACGGATACGAGAGAGCTTGAAATTGACTTTGAGCATCATTGTTGTTTTTGACGCCATTTTTATGACGGTACTGTAAAGATGAACAATCGCATTTGTTAGAGCTTTAGTGCTGATGTCTTTTAGAGCTTACGTGGAATTTAAAGAACAAATATAACGTGTTTGCCCAACTCTTATTTTTTGTATTCTATTTGGGACTTACGAGATAGATCACTGTTCGTTATCTTTGCCTTTACGTAAAAACATAAAATCATGCAACATTTCCATAATAAATATCTTCATGCCAATTTTTCCTAGTGATGCCGGAACACGTTGCCTTCCATGCAGTTGCATACAGTTCTACCACTGTCAATAACATCATATTTGATCACGTGATCACAAATATCGGCGGTGGATATGACAATGCCACTGGAGTGTTTACTGTACCCACAACAGGACTGTATGTATTTTCCTGGACCATAGAGACACACGGACAATTAACAGAAGGGGCTCTTCTCGTGAACGGAATGCAAAACGGACTATCAAAGTCACACGAATCCTCGTCATATTACGACACAACTACCTCTTTTGCCGTCCTTAACCTTACAGTTAACGATAAAGTGTCGGTTAACGTCAATACAGGACGTGCAGAAGCGAGACATACTATGTTCTCTGGCTGGAAGATCAATAAAACAGGTACAGGTAAAGGCATAGTCTGCCGAAAAGAACATTAACTATCTCGGACTTTTCAAGATGGTCCTCATGCTATATATAAAACATTTGAATGTCTTTTGTAGATGATACAGCATTTAATGCTATCCTGTCACGTGATGTAAGTGGTAATCATATCGTATATGACAACGACACTGTAGACACAGACAATGCCTACTCCACATCTACTGGAAACTTTGTGGCGCCTCGTTCTGGTCTTTATGTTTTTATGATGTCAGCAGTTAATTTTGGGAGCTATGAATACAGTTGCAAATTTCGCTTTAGTAACGGCAATTCTCAGCCGGATGTTTGGGTGGATTCGACCAGCAGTTATTACGACAGTAGCAGCTACATGACATTTGCTTGGTTAACAGCGGGTGAATATGTTTATGTCTACGCAGAGAGAATGAGGAAGACCTCTGTGTTTGCAGGATGGCAACTTGTGGATGACATGAGCGGTATGGATGTATAATATTTAATTTTGTATTTCTCTCGAGGAAATGTCACTTTCATGAAACTTCAAACCGTGAAGACAAGTTTAAAAATGCATAATACTGAAAGATCTTAGAAAATATTGAAATTAGGGGAAGAGAAACATCGTCTTACACTGTATGGTGAAATATTGAATCTACACATCATCTATGCATAAGTGCAGTAATGTACAAAATGCTTTTATAAATGCACCTCTTACAGGGTACATACCGAATGTCTTGTGCATGTATGGCAGCATATTTATAAGGAATCTAAATGTCAATAATGTAGTATTTGTATTCAGCTAATACACTACTTGACTGAATAGTCTTTAAATTTCATCCCAGTTGGTTAATTGGGTATAAACATTGGAAATGTGATGTAACCGAATAGGTTTTCTTCAAGTTATCTTTCTCAAGTTGTGATTTGAACATTTCAACCTAATTAAGTACCAGATAATCTACTTACTGATTCTAATATCTTATCATTTTTTGATATTTTTTGTACATTATTGTAGTGTCCAAGTCAACATACCCAGCATTTATTAGTCATTTAACGAGTGACTTTTCCGGATCGCCTATCGTCTTTACTACCACTCACTCCGGATATCACCATGGTTATTCAACAAGCACTGGAAGATTCACTGCAGATCGTGATGGAGTGTACGTGTTTCTGTACAATATAGAGGCTCAAAGTGAACTTGTACGTACCACACTGACAGTCAACGGAGTGGATAAATTCGAACTGAGGTCAGACGGACGCAATACTGGTTATGACGACACTTCCGCTGTCGCTGTACTCCAGTTATCATCCGGAGACCAAGTTGCTGTAGCACGTAAATATGGAACAGTAGATGGTGGTCAGTCTATTTTCTTTGGTGTACTTCTGTATGAGATATAACTTTTACTCCATCGCCTTTTTTCCTTCAATAAATTACTGGAAGTCATTTTTAAATTTATTGCAAATTATTACGAGACGCTTCGTTACTTAATTGGAATGATAGTCTTTTGTTGTAAGTTTATAATTCTGCACAACATCCTTTATAATTAATACCCATCGTATGGTTAAAAATGAAGTTTGTTTAATTGTTATTTCATTTTAGAAAATTTGCTTTGAAATTAATTGCTTTACAAGGAAAGATGATTTAACCTGTATCTAACTGAAGAATATCTAAAACTTGAAAATAAGGACTGAAAGAGTTTTTATAATTACACACTTTTGCGGGATATCTTGCAACAATTATAAAGGCTTGAATGTTAATGAACTTCACACAAAAAGCATTAGCTATGACTAGATGGTCTGGAATAGGTTTCTGTTATGAACATCATTCTGGATTGTAATTGTACCTATATAATCATTGAGATATTCCAATGACATTTAGCATTCTACTGCGAAAAAGGACAAATAGTCATTATTCTTATCGGAAGCTGAAAACAAAATCAGCTGATGTAAAATAGAATTTATATCTTATTGATATCAATACTGAATGTACCTGTTCATATTGACAAGTACAGTAAATTAAAGCATTACGTAAATATCTACAGATATCTTTTATAAATTACCCATGCATCGCATACTTGAAGCTCTCCTGGAAGGCACACATACCAAAAGCTGGGTCATTATCAATGTATTTAGTCGTCCAAAAACGGATTAACGTAACAAAATCATACCGTTTCAAGATTATAATACAGTGTATCATATGCTAGCTGTTATTGATGTTGGCATCTTCATTGCAAAGTTTTGTACAAACCAGATATGTGATTTTAGGGTTGGTATTGACTACATATTCTGCAAACGTTCTTTTCCAGGGGTGTAAAAATATATTTGATTCACATAAAATAGGGTGATTCTACTGTTTATTCAAAAGGAAATGAAAATTATACGTTCAAACGGGAGTGAAGGTTGTCCAGAGAGCGTGAATGTAATCAGGGGCAGAACGAAAGCTATATCACCACCAAAGGGTTATTGAAGGGTTTCTTAGTTTTGCATTATTTCCATTGTTTTATGAAGATCAAGAAAACGTTTCATGAATGTGGAACAATAGAAAACAGAACGTGATGACTGCCAAAAGGAGTCGGTATACTAAGGGCGCTGTTCAGTGTCTGAGTTGCTGTATATTGACAGTGTTTGTGTCTGAGTTGCTGTCTATTGACAGTGTTTAGTGTCTGAGTTACTGTATATTGACATTTGGTTAGTGTCTGAGTTGCTGTATATTGACAGTGTTTATGTCCGAGTTGCTGTATATTGACAGTGTATAGTGTCTGAGTTGCTGTATATTGACAGTGTTTAGTCCTGAGTTGCTGTATTATTGACAGTGTTTAGTGTCTGAGTTGCTGTAATTGACAGTGTTTAGTTTCTGAATTACTGTCTATTGACAATGTTTAGTGTCTGAGTTGCTGTATATGACAGTGTTTAGTGTCTGAGTCGCTGTATATTGACAGTGTTTAGTGTCTGAGTTGCTGTATATGAACGTGTTTAGTGTCTGAGTTGCTGTATATTGACAGTGTATAGTGTCTGAGTTGCTGTATATTGACAGTGTTTAGTGTCTGAGTTCTGTATATTGACAGTGTTTATGTGTCTGAGTTGCTGTATTTTGACAGTGTATAGTGCTGCGTTTGCTGTATATTGACAGTGTTTAGTGTCTGAGTTGCTGTATATTGACAGTGTTTAGTGTCTTAGTTGCTGTATATTGACAGTGTTTAGTGTCTGAATTACTGTCTATTGACAATGTTTGTGTCTGAGTTGTTTGTATATTGACAGTGCTTTAGTGTCGTGAGTTGCTGTATTATTGACAGTGTTTAGTGTCTAGAGTTGCTGTATATTGACAGTGTTTAGTGTCTGAGTTGCTGTATATTGACAGTGTTTAGTGTCTGAGTTGCTGTATATTGACAGTGTTTAGTGTCTGAGTTGTTGTATATTGACAATGTTTAGTGTCTACGAGTTGCTGTATTTGACAGTGTTTAGTGTCTGAGTTGCTGTAACTATGAAGTGTTTAGTGTCTGAGTTGCTGTATATTGACAGTGTTTACTGTCTATGGACGGCTCTGTTCAGTATCAGGACTACTGTAAGACGGCTCTCCTAGTACGTACACGATATATTCTGACAAATGGAATTTTACGCTATATACTGAACTCGTTATCAATCGTTTATGTATTCTTTATAGTACCCGATGCCCAAGGATCTGTTTGCGATGCATCTGGTGATGTAAAATAATATTGAAGTCAAAGCATCTGAAAAGTTCCTTCAGGAAGAGTCAATTAGCAGAAAACTATCTTTAATGTGAGTGGAAAAATTTGAAGCCATAAATATCAATTACTGACCATTGCGCCAGGCATTTGTATTTCAATGGCATTCAAAACAGAAATCGGTTGGCTGCAACGATTTCTGAGGCATTGTTTGACCAATGTATCTGCATTAACCCACAACACACACACGCTGGTAGAAACTTTAAAATGTTGTGATTTGTCATTAAGATATTCTGCAAGTTTATCGGAGTAAAATAGCAAAAACATTCCATATCAAGCCATGGGCAAAGACCAGGACGAGAACTTTAACCAGACACTAATTAAGATAATGGAAAATACCATAATAAGCAGATATTGAACTATTTACCATCGGATCACACCTACTCAATGATTGGTCATCTCGTTTTAGACAGATATTGGACTTACTTATGACTCAACAAGGACGGAATAACCAGAAAAGCCCAACAAATGGTATAAACCATACGGGTGATACTTACCTTATTTCGGACATTTCTAATTTGTTCTCGTCACAAGGATCCGAGTTTCATGTTATTTTGTAACAGAAGGGGGTAACAAACTGAACTCTTGGTTTAGAAATACATACATAACGTTATAAACATAATATAAAGAGATTGCACCCGATAGACAATGATCGGCAACCGTAAAAAAAGGGACGGTATATATTACAAGGATTGTTATATGATTGTTATATGATAAGACATTATCAGGCAGTGATTTTCCAACAAAGAAAACAACAATCGACAGTTTTGCACTTTTTCTATTTTCAAAACCTTAAAGTATTACAATTCAATATATTTCAAGAGAGAAATAAAAACATTCCGATCCACATGCTCAGTTCGGCTCGGCTAGACAAGGGTCTCGCTACCCTACTTTATCAATACTCACTGAAGCTTGACTAGATCACAGATATCACATGCAAATTACATGCCTTTATTCTACGCGGCGAACAAAAAAATACATGTCGTGACGACGAGGCAAACAACCAGGTCGGGTGTACTGGAAGTTCAGAGCGAAAGTAGGACGAAGGAAAGCGTCGTTGGCACCAGGAATACCTGTTAAAAAAAGCACGCCGAGGTAAGTGCGTATTTTCGTATATCGGAAATAAATTTCAAACATCCTCACCTGACACCGAAAAGTAGTAGGCGTCGAAAAGTAATGCAACATATGCCAGTTCCTTGAATGCTATTTTTCGTGTGAAGTGTACTCTGTATTTTTGGGGACCTTTCTACATTTATGTGTACATATCAACCCAAAGAGCACTGGATTGCAAAAAGAAAGAAACCACATGCCATTGGTATTATTCATTATTGTGACTTATTGCTTCATGCGTATGTCTTGAATTGCAGATTATGGCACTCGGTCTTTCCGAAAACTGTCATTCATGTCAAAATCAGATTTTTTGGTGGGTGTAGATGAGGTATATTGCCATGATAGGTAATGGTCTGTATTTGCAAGGTTTGCAGGCGAATATCCTGACAATTATGTCCTAGTCACAAATGGCGACTCCCGCACGAGAATGGCGATTTGGGAAATTCAAATCTCCATTGTGGCACGATAAATACGGCGCTCGCCCACGCGGTCATACTAATTACTGTCCCCGTACGACTGTCTTTGATCAAGTCGGCGTTGGCTGGTGGCAGACATGTCGCCCCTCTCTCGCGAGTGTACATGTACTGGTGGCGTGCCACAGTGGCGCGAGACTCGCATCACGGTGGCTACTTCCGTACCACTCCGGTGATTTGTCGTACTGCGGCAGTACAGATTGCAATTGAGTGGCAACCAGCCTCGCATAGCGCGAGACCCGCGCGAATCGCACCATTTCTGGACCCTTCGCGATTTCAGCAATCTCGAAAAATATTTTAACAAGAAGTTAAACCGATCGCAGCCCTCACAGACATCAAAATTACCGTGTCACTGTGGTGCGGGGCTCGCAGAATCGCGCGAAAGTGGTGCGAAACCCACGAAAAATCGATGGTAGACCGGTGGTGCTGGGCTCATAGCCTATTTGTGACTGAGGCAATACTAGATTTCCTTTTCCTGTTTTGAATGTGTAACTGCTAAGGCATGATGTACTATTGATTAATGCTATAAACAGACACTTTAAATCATATTCAAAGTACTTTGTTATAAATTTTGAGATGCTGAGAATAACTACATATGACAAAAGCCTTGTTTTAGGGAAATACGCAAAAGTTTAAGCTTAAAGAAATCATGGATATAGTTTCACTATACATACATGTATATTTTCTACGATCATGGCATCAAAAGTGTTGCAATTTCTCAATATTATTAAAATGTTGTGTGGTCGCTCTTCTTTCAGAAAATTTGATAATCATTTGTTTCTTCTCAGTGAAATACACTGGAAAGATTTATCTTTCTCATGAGTATGATAAAATAAATCCGTTAAAATGTAGTATTTAAAATGGAATTGGGTACCACTGGGTTGTATAGCTTAATGAATAGCACCTAAAAATGTTTATGGAGGGACTTAAACGTTAACGTCCCAGTCAGTGTGAAAATGTTCGCTCCAAGTTATAAGTCAGGGTCCAGTATTTTATTTCTTTCATTGAAGGAAGAGTATTGACAAGCTAAATATTTCTGGGTAGTAAATTGGGATTGAGTATATGTGTCTGGTAGCTCCAGGTCAGTACATGGATCTAGAACACCTGCATAGTTTAAGCAAAATATTCTTGTGTTAAGATAGCTGTAGAAATGATGCTCTCTGGAGGAAAATGTTTTGAAAAGTTCAACGCATCTAAACACTTTTCCCAGATCGACAATTCAGCACCGAGCTTTATCATCCAAATTCATCTTCAATAGTTTTCAGTGTAAGTTTGAACCCAAGTAATCCAAACACCGTTATGCATTTCCTCTTGCTAAATAAGATGTACATTTATTTAGGTTTATCTTTATCCTCAGAAGCAATCATGGCTGATGTGTCTTTGTATGTATTTGCCCTCGCGAGACAAAAGGTCGCCCCTATCCTGACTGCAGACAGCCTTCAGTGGGATTGACTGATAGGGAGAGACTCTATGCAGCATTATAAATCTCACAAGCATCCTGGTACGACGAGGACTGATCTGCCTGATACAGAGTATTCTGTTTTCACTGATCCTGATACAGGTATTCTGTTTTCACTGATCTGCCTGATACAGGTATTCTGTT
>CAJDSM010034141.1:3023-18713 GCA_903981925.1 Ostrea lurida
TTTTTTATTTTAAAGAACTTAACATTGCATAGTATCTCTTCCCCGGAGCTACAATATATCTTCTTAAATGCAGAGGAAAACGTCTGATGGAGTAAAATATTTATCCAGGAGAAAGTTAAGAGAAAGAATCGCTAAAAAAAAATACATATGAAAAAGACAGAGATGGGCGGGCAATCGGCTCGGGCACGATCCAGAGGACTATGGTATATGGTATTGTGAAAAAAAAAACAAATTACCTATAAAATCTTACCCGCTTTGCATATCTTCCATCATGATTTTTCCTTGACTTTGTGTGCTTCTTCTATTCACGTGAAATATGTTGTTGACGATATATTTTTTCAGCGTTTTGATTCTTTTATCGTTTTTAGGGCTGACACATTATCGGCTCTCTTTCTACTATGATGTGCTATTTTTGCAAAATTTACTTGTGGCCATGATTGCAATGTTTGTTCAATACAGTTATTAATTTTTTACAAGTAAAATCAATAAACCAATGCTAACATTTGAACAAAAAATTATATTCAAAGATTTCCTTGTCATTATTATAGTTTAGCCAATTGAAGAAGCAAAATTGTTTCTCCATCTTCTATTCGTATTATCTAGAACTTCGTTAACTACGTTATTTATCCGCCTCTTTATTTTGATATATTAAAGCACAGTGTTTGCTTGCTTTACATAATAACAACGAATTACGATCTATACTCAACACAAATTGTGCATTACCTTGCCTACAACTATGAATAATTTAAACCGGATTACCCTCAATGAAAATCCACGGTATCTGTCCGATTCTGATAAGGCCTTATCGAGTACGTGTATCAGCAATTGAACTAGAGATCCACATAACCCAAGGAATACACACCAAACACAATCTCTCATGATAACAATTTAGAGTCTGCTATCCGATGTCAATTGACTTCTACATGTGTACACAACATGACACCATGCTTGCACGTGATCTAAAGATGATACGCCATGGGAACTGTCTTAGATGAAATATTTGTCGTGTCACTGTCCTTCAATAACTAATGAAAACCACGTGCCCACGAACTTTCAAAAAGATAATTAGGGAAAATCAAAAAGACGGTCTAAATTTAAAAATGTGCTTTAAACACACCCCTAGGATTTAAATATAAATTGACTGTTTTATATTATAGCCCGTTGAACAGAATGAACAAATAGGATTTCTCACCGTTTTTAAAGCAATAAAATAAATTATAGATGAATATCTGGAAGTACATTATTTTCGTTTGATAACACAATACGTAAGTCAGTACCAAAATTTAAAGATTACGAATACATGATTACCTGAATGCATTTAGTAGTAATTCATAGTGAAGGGCCTAGACAGACAACGTCAGGCTCCGGTTGATTTACCGGCCTATTAGTTAAGCTCTGAAGGGATATAGGCGCCTTGCGCTACTGTGATGCATCGGGACATTTAGTTCGTGCAATCAATTTCTCCTTCCCCTGTGTATTACTGACATTAAGTTCGCCACCGGATTAGACACTAGGGATCCCCCAAGCATCCCCTGTGTGGTCTAAGAGGGCGACGATTAACTAGCTTCCGGCGTGGTAATGTGGTTTTTAAGGTCATTCGGAATTAGATTACCTGCGTAAAAATCCGTGGTCCCCGTGATAAAGCACAGGGAGTTTTTTAGTGGTTTTGACGATATATAAGATCCCCAGCGTCAACTAAGCCATTTCATTATAGGAGGCTTTACGCGAAGAGAGTTGACCCGAGGACATTTTCTAGCCAAATGTTACAGCCTAATTAGTCATTAGCGGGATAGTGATCTCTCCATTGTCGAGGAGTGGGGACGTAGAAAAACAATAAAGTATCAATCATTAAGTTCGCTATTACTATGCATGTATAACTAAAAAAAACATTGCAATACCAGTCAATCTTATTGCTAGAATATTCTGAATCATTCTTTCAGATACCAGAACACAAAAACTAAGTTTCTCCATAAGTACTTTGTCTAGTATAAGTACGCAGCCTTCAGTGAATAGGTGACCTTTCCGTTCTGTTCTATATTAATGACTGCGTTCAGGCGAGAGACGACGTAAACCTACGACCCAACAGCGCATACGTAACCCTGGACAAAATAGTGGACAGTCTTGCTGATCGGGTCAGGATACGAGGAGTCACGTTCCATTAACGCAAGTTCACGATGCCGCCATCCGGAAAACAGTCTTGAGCTATCATAAAGGCAGAAACAGCAGTGGGTTTAGGAGTTTCTTCAGTTTGTTTGGTATCATTGGACGATAAAGCAATCAGCAAAATTCATAAATGAGATGTATGGAATGATTGATCTAGATTCCATGTTCATGAAGCTCCTGGTAGTATTGTAACAAAAAGGGTAATATCCGGACTACATAGTTTATTGAAAAACCACAGAATACATTCCATTAATATTTGCAGATTTTCGTTTATTGATTATCAAACCAGTACTGTGTGTTTTAAAAGTATGAACCGTTTAAATTCTACTTTTCTTGAAACTATGTTTAACCATGGAGTGTTTTATTAAACATTTCCTGTTTTATTGTGAAGACAATTTTTATGCAATATATCCACATTTAATCTATTTTTTTTTTTATAAGTAAGATTATTGTGGATTATTATGCATTTATTACAACATCAATTCAATTTCATTTTTGACTTATTTAGACGTAGAAAAACCTCGTGAGAATAATTGAAGTTTTGAGTGAAATTCAACCATCATGTTCCAGAATTGCGTATAGTTTGTAGATATCACCAGAAAATTATTCTCTCTTTTATGTCTCCATTCTTTCAATTAAGATTAATTGTTAACGAAAATGTGAATCCAAGACATTGAAAAAAATAATTCATGTAAAATATCTATTGAAAGGTAGCTCCAAGACGTTTAACTATGGCACGTTAAAACGGCTCTTCGTATGAAAGAGATGACTCACACAATATTCGAAAGAGTTAACAACAATGTGTCTCAATTTTTTGTGGATTTATTTTTTGAATGATGAAAAAGTTGCATTGATTATTTGCAATATTGAAATTTCCAAAAAAATGATAAAAAAAAAACAGACACTCTTCTATCTCTCATTATATTTTTAAATAATAGTTAAAAAATGAAATAGTCCAAAAGATGAGAAAATGTTTTGATTTTCAAGACTTGAACCAAGTCCATCTGGAATATATTTACCCAAGTCAACGCCAAGTATCACTCTAGCGGAACCGTGTAATTCAGAAAACTATCCTATGCTCCTTTACTCTAATATATAAAATACTGAGCCTTGTGACATTAGTTCTTTACAGAAGTTAAAATTGTTAATAGAGGAACAATTCGTATTGAAAAAATGCAACAAATTGAAGCAACTTGTAGCCTGCGAAATGATTATTATATGCCTCCCCCCTTGTTTGAAAAAAAGAGGGCGATATTGCGTTTGCTCTGTCCGTTACGTGAGCAGAAACGATCTCGTGCAACCTCTCTCTGATGTAGTGTGTACTCTCCGTTCTTAAATTTCTTTTTCACCACTTTTGAACATGATAACAGAAATCCAAACGTTTTGTGTTAAGGTGGTGCTCCTACAGAGTGATGATCCCTATTGTGATTCTGTCAAGATCGACAAGGTCAAGCCAAACCGTTGTGGCTTTAACTCATTGGGTTAGTTCCCTCCAATATCTGTTGATAGACGACCAAATAATTTTAGCGAGCAGTTGCCTTAGAGAGTCTCTATACATGATCCCTATTAAATTGTTTAGAGGTAACACAGAAACAGCCAAAGGTGTAAGGTCATACACTTGGTCTTAACCCCACATATGTGGTTTGGTTTTTTACTGTACCTTCCAATATCATTTGAACCCCATTAACTTAGCATACACAACCCCGAGTACTTTGTACAGGGTTGTCCCTTAGATGAGTAGATGTCACGTCACAAGTTAAGAGTTGAATATTTCAAATTGCTTTGTTCTCAGACCCCATGTGATTGGTTTTGTCCGACTACTAAATATACTTTTTGCCCCCATTTGTTTAGATAACAAATCCAATTTGGTACCAAACCTACCCACAGGGGGTTGCTCTTAAAAGAGGCTAGATATTCATTGATTTGCAGTCGGTTCACATTAGGTCCCAAAGTCAAAGAGAGTGTACAAAACCGCTTAGTTCCTTAACCCAGTAAGCTTTGCGGTTTTAAAATTTATCATTGTCTTAGCTCAGTGCAAGTATCTTTTTACTTCCCTTTTTTCGCTCTATAGATAGCAACCAAAACTTGGATACAGGCTTGCCATACCAGAGAGTAGTAATCTAGTATCGTACCATAATGATTTAAAACATAAAAAAATCATTATGTGTCAAAAGTTTTCATACCTACCGATGTCTGTTGCTGCCCAATAATTCTTTTAACCTCTTCGCTTGAAATTAACAGAACTTGACAGGGGGTTACCTATAAGGTAGATGGTATCCGCTAAATGATCTTCAGCGTCAATCATTTGACCAAGGTCAACACTGTCTTTGGCCAACGCGATAAACTGCAAAAGAGATTGTTCGTACGTACATAGTGTACTGAGATTTTGTTCAGACCTTTTGGCATTGGAGCTTACAAATCTAATTTTCATTGAGATTCACTCATAAAAGGTTGGTATTCTTATTCCTTTTATACATATTTTCTGATCAGCGGATCAGATTTTTAGTTGATTTTATTTTATGAATTTATTGTACAAAAGCACCAAAGGCTTTTTCCTAACTTTTACGATTTATTCGCTTAAGAAAATTTCTCATTTACTCAGGAAAGCCACTTTTGGATTTTGCACATTTCTGCATTATCTTTTTTTGGATGCTATTTGGAAAATTCATACTGACTATTGAAGTGAGCATTAACGATAGTAAATACCATCATTTAGATCAAATCAGTAATAACATGCACCGCAAATGATTCATCCATTCTACAGCGGAAAAAAGGGCTATACAAACAAAAATTTGCATATTAAATAAGTGATTGTAGAGCTTAATCACTTTTTCAATGGTGGAAACCGAGCTCAATTTTGACATGTGTTACGATATCGAGATCATTAAATAGAAGTTTATTGTTGGAAACAACCTTAAATAAATAAATATTTACCTGAAACGAGAATTTTAATGGCCGATATGACTAAGAGCCAAACCAAATACTCTTTACCAATTTACATATGGAGTTTGAGCTTGACAGAGTTTTCTCTTCTATTGTTTAATGTACTGCAATTATTTATTAATTATATATGTACATTATTATAGTTTTAGAAATCACTTTCTTCATTTTCAAGTGCTATAGACTTCCAGAAAGCTCAGTCAAAATATAAGACGATCACTAATGTACAGCATAATCGAATAGTTACATTGTTTATTGAAACGCACAGGAGAATTCGATATTCAAAAGATTCGATTTTGATATTTGGTTGTGGAACGAAAAAATAATTGTTTACTATGATCATATAAAATACTATTAAAAGACTTGGATATCCAAATTTTTCACTATTTTAAAGATACGCAAACTTCTCAGCAACTTGTTTTGTATCATCAATAATCATAATGATATTACAACAGTTACACTGTACTGAACGGTAAATCAATGCGCAGGGAAGACATTCTCTCCTTTATTCTATCAATGTTGTCGCACAACAAGTAATATGGTCTGTTACAGTGTGTAACTACATAGCTTTAGTGGCAGGTGTTATCTAGATCTCGGTTAGACACAAAGTATAAGATGGCACTCTCTCATTAATTACCTTAAAGGTTTTGAACGTTTTGGCTACGTCGGGATTTCTAGAGACAGTATAGCTTCTTACGTATTATTTGCGCATTAGTTGTCAGTATTTTTGTACGAAATCAATTGTATATAAGAAAATAAATTGAATTGTATATATTTTCCCCCTTCTAACCTATTTACACTACGCGCCAAATTGGAATTATTTGTCCAGGAAGCCAAGCCAACAAAAATTTATAAGGGGACAATATTTATAAAATTAGTAGAATCGTTTTAAATTTTGGACAACCAAAAAATAAGGATGCATGCATACTATACTCCCCTTTGATAATGTTTATAAGAAAATTAACACTGCTATACGACATACATGTAACCATTGGACTACTCTTGATCCGTTTTTATATATAAATTCGACGAAATACCCTTAATTTTGACTAGTATCCCTCAGAAAACTACGGACGGGTTGTATTTAAGATCCACTCAACATCTAAATTGTCACGACAGTTTGCCCCATATTATAGAGATTAAGTATCTGCTCTTCAGAAAATGAAGTCAGAAGATATATTATATTCACCGTCTTGTTTTATACATAAAAGCTCTACGATGATGATGAGGAATCAGTCAGAGTGTACTGGGTCTGGGTGATAATAAGTCACTATCACAGGATGGATACCCCCCCCCCCCCATGAACTCAATGTTACAGTTTATAGAAATAGATAAACATCATGCATTAATACCCTTTATCTGTAACATTGCTAGGTGGATAATTAATTTCATTATTTTAGGTCATTGACGATGGTTGAAAAACGATTTTCGTTAACAGAAATGATCCACTCATCCTCTAGAAAAAAATATGAAAATAGAGAAATGTTATTATGGAATTAATGCAGTCGATTCTCTGAAATTCGATTATGCACTAGGATTGGTTGATGGAACACTTACCAACAAGGAATGTATAACAACTGCACATTTATATTAATTATCGATTAATTACCACAAATTCCAACAGCAATCAATGTTTACTTTATAGCGGAAATATATATTGCTGCATTTTAATAAGGGCGAGGCAATACTTGTTTGTGTTCCAAATATCCAGGAAATATTTCTTTTACTTAATGACTTGATAGCATTTTTAAGTCTGACCTATTTGTTCTAAGCATTTACATTGTTGTTAAGGTTTTAATATATTTCGTGATCTCAGTGGCGGTGCCCCTTGACATTCCACGCTATATTCCTAAATGAATCATTCTAAGTTATATAATCTAATAAAAGGTCTGCATGAATCAAGCGTCAATAATAGCTTACAGTGACATAAATTAAACATTGCCGGATATTATTTACATTCAGATAATAATATCATTGCTTCCACTTAAAATTCTTTCTCACACGAGAATGTTACTTCAGATCTCAAGTTGTGTTGTTGGTAGTAATAGATTGACAATATTACGGAACTATAAAAAATGAGGATGAAAGTTTGTTTACATTTGTAGTCCCGTCGTTTTCATTACTGCCTCTGACTAAGTACACCCCAACTTGTTATGCAAGATTGTTCAAGAAAAAATCAAACTCGTGAATTTAGGAAGGGAAATATAATCTCCTCCACTTGCTTATAAACTTATTCTCAACATATTCAATATATTGTTCTCCTTTAAATATCTTTGATAAAAAACAAAACATATGATATGAGAATAACCACTGACCTCCAAGTTTGAATAGTCCATCTTCGTTCTACATTTATCTTCTTTTAGTAAATCTAACTCTTGGTTGTTCACCAGAAGTAAGCCTTCTCCAGAATACCGTAGATGGGTCTTTTTGTGTGTTAAATAGCATCTTTGTATTCACAATAATTTGGTTATGTTTCACTTGCAAGTTTAACATTGGCACCGACATAGGTCGAGTACTTATCTCTACAATGTACTTCCATCCTTGTTACCCGAAATACAGAATGAAACTTCGTACCCCGATTGAACTCGATATAATTATATTTTGTATAAATTTATTTCGGTTAGTATCCAATGAGGTGACGTCGTATTACGTCTGATGAATTGTAAGATCTTGATGGGGAGGGTTATTGGGATAAATAGACTTTAAATTCAGTGGGGAACAAAGGGTAGCCCAGTTGAAAAGTATCCCGATAATAGAGGCCAATAATGGTTAACTGGTCGCGATGAATGGAGGTAAATAACTACGTAGATCAGTGGTTGATGCCCCAAAGGACATACGTCGAAAAAAGGATAAATAATTCATGTCAATATAACAAAAAAAACATATAAGAAAGAATAAAAAAATAAACAAAAAAAAACCAAAAATCTGCCAATAATCACGATGTCAGAATAGAAAACGAACGAAGTCTACATTTTGTTTTGGAAAATTTTTCAATTTTTAACTTTTTTTATTTTTAAATATTTACTAATAAATAAATTGAAAACCTGAGAAAACAAGATAAACAAAACAAAAAAAAATCTAAACAAAAATATGACAATACAAAAAAACTAATGATAGAAATATAGAAGTGTTATCTTTAAAAAATCGAGGTCACACAGCAAATTCTACGAGATTAATTTGAACTACTTTCACATATAATGATAAATCAAGTATGTACCAGAAAACGCAGTTACTAATAAAAATACGCACTTGATAGAGAATCTTTTTATCGATTATTTTGTAAGTGAGTGAACTCTAATAGAAGACGAGTTTGAGGAATAAAACGCCCCGATTTTTATTGAAAAGTTCACTTCCGTACCCCGAAAGAAATTAATCGAACTATACAACGAGATTTTTTTAAAAAAGGGTGTGTGGTGTCATTGAATACATGCCCTTCGACAGGCTGTCCATGCCACAGCCAGGAGCAAAAAAAGAAAGAAACAGAACAAAAAAAAAAAAAACAGAACAGAGCATTCAACAAAATAAGAAGACAAGGGAGTGGCTTTCGCACTCATTGTACGACAAGCAATATTAAATTATAATATTAAATAAAAAGACAAAAGTAATAAAAAAGTAAAACCCCAGCCAACCCCCCAAAAAATAAAACCAAAAAACAATAATATAAAAAACACCAAAAACACGAGATTATTAGCATTTCAACTGCTCTCCTATCTTAACCTAACTCTTGAGTATGAAAATCGAAAATACATGTTAATTCCCATGCTAATATTCTACGCATACCATAGCCATTTTCCACCTAATGCTTTCCATGTTTCCGATCATATCTATATATATAACAATTCTAACAAGATTCCAAAGCTACGAGGAAAGAGCACATACATTGTATTAACATTACCACGTATATCATTAAACACAGGTTTAAATGTACCTGGCTAAGTACTATGTGTTGTTTCCGTTAAGAGAGAAAAAACCATGACCAAAACACCAAAACAAACCACCACACCCACCAGCCATTCCCCACTTAAAAAGCCCGATACTAAGCATTGGCCCGGAACATATCAGATCATTTCCATTTATGCACCATTAGTGATCGAGGAAAATTTGTTAATATAGCACATCAGTTGTTTCTTCGGTCGTATTTTTTTGTACAGATGTCGCTTTATGAGGAGGCGCTGAATGGTAATCTGACACATACATATGTTATATGGTAATCACAATGATGTAACCACAACGTGTGCTACATTAAAAACGTTAAGATCGAAAAGCATTGATTATATGTAAAGTAGACAGTAAAGGGATTCATAGAGCGAAATTATTGACTTTTGTCAAATATACAGAACAGTGACAAATAAGATATGTGTCATTTCCAATTTATTACAAAATATTCAATTTTCAATACACACCCACATGCTTATAACCGAGCATGTCAACCAATTGCTCTATCTTTCACGTAAAAATGTGAATTTTTCAGTTTCATAATACGATACATTGAACATATGTCTGGAAAATAGAATATGCACTTGAAATCTTCAAATTCATACAGTTTATATCCTATATGTAAACCTAGTATCAAGAGCCATATGTCACCTTTGAGTGAAATTGATTATTTTTCCCTGAGGTTATTACAAATAAAGACGGTGAGCCAACCAGAATTAAGAGAAAGTAAGGATTGGAATATTTCCACTATCTTATGGTCTACGCGTCAATAACATTCCCCATTTATAATCCTTTTGGATATTCTGTCCGAATACATCAAATGTAAATTACTCATAAAATTGCTATTGATTCTTTTATGCTTTAAACTAATTAGTGTAGTTTAAATGTTAAGCCCCCCCCTCTCTCTCTCTCTCTCTCTCTCTCTTGGTTCTGTCTCAAGATTTTATCTCTACAATTATAAATTTCCACATCACTGTTCCGTCATTTTATTGCGGCACATTCAGAACTAGCATGTCATCCACAAAGTGAAACAACATTCTTGTCGCAGCTTCCATATTTGATCACGTCGACCCGAAAATGTGAAGGATTATATAAACTATGTGCAATGTCTTCTTGACAGTTTCACAAGTTGAATAAGAAGTTCAATCCCCCTTCTTGAACTGATGATCTACATGATTCCGATCGATAGATAATTTAGAGCCTTGCAGGTCAACACGTCTGAAGAAATAGTAAAATAAGAATGGAAAATTAAGTACTAATGGTTATATTAATTTTTATAACAAGGTGATTAACAGATATTATAGATGCAGGCTCATTATGGTGTGGCAAAAATTGCGACAGTTCTTGTATCCTGATGGGGTTCCAAATAGTCGTTTTAACATATCGAGGATGTAGTTTATAGTATTATCATAAAAATCATACAGTAAGGATAAATTTGCGAATTCTTCCACAGAAACTTAGAGAATAAATTAAAGTGAAGTGTCAAACAAAACATAAGTTGGTAAGTATCCCATACTTCTCACAGTTTTACATTCCAGTTTTTCAATAATTGGACTCGCATTGTAAGTAGTCCGCCGACGAGTGAGGGCCTTCGTACCCGCGGGTCCCGTCGTGCACATTAAAATCATAATCAACAGGGTCATTTATGCTCTAATTCCGGGATAACTAAATTATTTGATAACTCGTGTATACAATTACTGAATTGCCTTCAATCTTCTGCCTCTTGATGTTCCTTATCAAACTTAGTTAATCAAGTACACAGTTTTTGTATAAGGATTAGATAATATATAATCAATGAACTAAAGCTAATATGTGCCATTGACCATTTATTAAATTGTGTGTTTTGTACTCTTCTGATGATTATTTGTATGTAAGTTTTTTACTAGATTTTTCTCATTGGAGAAGGGGAACAATGACGTACATAAATGTTATTCATTAATTACTGTTTTTAATTTGTTGATAGTTTTTATTTGTTGAAAAAGTTGATTCAGTGTTTATTTCTGTGGGTGAGTGAGTGGGGTAGTGTCGATGTGACCTTGTTGTATTTATTATTTTGTTTCGAACCTCGACTTGTGTTTATAAGTGTGTACAAATATCTTGCACCACGAATATAGAAAAATCGAGCTGAGACAGTTGGGGTTACGATTACTGGCATCGATATATTTTTCTCTGGCATTCAGAATAAAATATCATAAACCCACCTCTCGTTTTCCCGCTTCGATGTCGTGTAGCCAGTAGTACGGACGCACTAGTAACTGCGCGTGGATAGCGCAGCGGGGAGTTAGTTTAACTAGCCCATACTGGCACAGATAACCGTAAACTCCCCTCCCTCCCCTTTCCAGAGAAGTGACTGAAGATTTTACTGCCTGTACACTGTAGTCAATTCCATTTACCCGAACCGCTGATTTCCCAATACCACCAGTCATTAGTGCCCAGTACGTCTCAGTAAAGCGACTGGAGTTATTCACTTTATTAAATTAATAAGATGCGAATTTCCAAGCTTTTTGCATTCCAACTCCTCCTCGTATTAATGTCAGTGACCTATGACATAAACCTGGCTTAGACTGGTCAACCTGGGAAGTAAAATCCTCGCGTAAAGGTTACCAAGGATAAATACTATTATCACTACACTTCAACGTTCACATCGATTCTGAGCGTTTGTTGAACTTTGATTATCTTATTGTAGTACCCGTGATCTTACAACGCGAATCCAAATAATCTTTCTTTTCTCGATATATGATAAGACAGTCTCCATTCATTAATACCTCATACTGTCGATCTTGCGGCGAGGTACACTACACCTACGTGCTCCACACAAACGTCATCTACACCGCTACCAAAGTTCTTCCATCGACGTGTCAGAGGGCGCGCTCTTCGACTTACCCGCACGTATGGGCTACATATTATAATTAGACAGAAGATTAGTTCTCTCACATTCTCACTATATGAATAGTACTTTACAAGTTCTTACCATTTATTTTGTCGTCAATAAAATGTTAAATTGCTCCTAATTAAAAGTAATTAACCTATATATCACGATATGAATTATCAAATTAAGGAGAATGACAGCGTAAATGGGAAAAATTGGAATGAGACTCTTTTCAAGTTTTCTCAGGAATCCGCATCGTGTTTGTATTTAGGATTCCTATTTCCTGCATAAGAATGCACGATTTAGAAGTCAAAGTCCGGTTGAAGTTGCGAACCATCCTCGATGACGTTGGCTGCGAATTAATCTGAGACTTGTTACTTGTCACAATTAATGACTCGCTATTGCACATCCCGATAAGAATAAGAGAACTATAAAAGAAGCAAATACAATTTACGTTACTTAGTATGTTGAATATTTTCTAATTTAACCGCTTGTGTATTATCATATATAGATATTATACAACACTCAGATTTATGTAATATCACAAGCAATATATCTAGTCTGTTTCGGCGGATGTTGTTTTTCAAAAAGAATTACAATACGAAAATAAGTATTTTATAATTCTTTTATACTGAATTCTTTTTTAACTGAAATATAATGGCATAGTTTTAAGAGTTACATGTACTAATTCTACTTTTAGCTCGCGTTTGAGTTGCGACAATGATCAGGACGTTGACGAATTTGATTTGGCGAGACTATGATGAACAAAGGTGGCTAGGACGCATATTGAAATCTAGGGAGGGGGGTGAGGAACTTCCAAACTGTGTGTAGTTCTTTCTTGTAACCATTACACACTTTATACATCATCATGTAGCATTGTGCTAATATAATTATATTTGAAAAAATGTAATAGTAAAATTTAAAAAAAAAAAAATAAAAGAATAAATTAAGGGGGGTGGGTGCTCGTGTGACTAATTTCTTTATAAACAGGTGCCGCCCCTACGCACCCAAGCTGGGGAACAATAGTTTGCACATGTCACAACACCAATCAGAAACAATATCATCCCAACTTTATAATTGCCCACAATACTCCATTGGAAATCTATGCAAAGCTTTCCCCCCTTATGTGTGTTATCTATGTATGTGGGGTGCGAAAATCATTGAATACATGATAATTAATGCACATATAATGTGAGATGCCCAAAAACACACCTGTTACATGACATACTTTATTATTGTGCACTCTATGTGACTTGCCTGACATCCCCACCTGCGAGTGGTCGGCCCCGGTCATTGAGAAGGAATACGCGGAGGGAACAAATAAATAGAGGTGAAAATAAAAATGTACATTGCAATCATATAAACATACGGTACTGACTTTCTTTTGGGCTATATTTGGTATTGTTAAAATTATTCGTTCTTTACCCACTGCCCAAATGTTTATGTTATGCAAAACTGTTATTACATCTAGTTTAGCAATATATCCCCAATGGCACCCGTGGTCCTTCGTGTGCTAGGCACCGTTCACAGATTAATTTCCGCACGATGAAATGTCTCTAATTAAAAAGAGAAAAATGCGGCTTAATGAATAAAGAAATTAAAAATACTACATCTCAAAGAATTTATAGGTCAAAGATTGAAATATGGGTTACATTGAAAGATACACCTATTTCGCCAAATCCCCACGGGAACAAAAAAAAGCGCATGCTACTTAGACAAAGAATGACCTAGCACAAAATGATAAGCTCACCGAACATACCTCTAACTTAGATTCCAAATACCTTACCACCCAAAATTGTGAGGATTAATCTGTAACTTATCGTATGCAGTGATCAAATGTAGCAAGAAAATAAAAACTGTAAAAAAACAATTTCGAGTTTCTCTATTCGTAACTTAAGAGATTTTCATTTTCTCTACACTTCTTGCGTCCTTATTGATACCTCTTCTTCCAGAGCAACTACTATACGAGTCAGATTGTGTGGAATGTCAGCAGACGAAGTAGAGCTTGCGATTCCTGGTAATGAATTTGAATCTTATAATGTCTAGTGATTCTGATAAACACACGTCGAGTATTTTCTCTTCCATGACGATTGTTAGTTGACCCTTTACAATATGAATTTAACATGTATTCATTATATGTATATATAGTTCAGTCATCTGCTATGAGGACCGACGAAAAACACGTACACTACCGCACACACACACAACTACAACAGAGAGAGAGAGACAGATTCGAGAGGAAAGATGAGCACCGAGAGACGATCGAGAAGAAAGAATTATTAAAGATGTGAGATGGAGAAGAATAGAAAAGAAAGTATCGAAAGAAAAGAGTAAGAGACGTATTGAAGCGGATATGTTTTTTGACATGTTGATCAAAGAAAGTACATCTTATGATGTATAACGTGCATGTTTATGATCTTGTCCAGCTCCAAGTACCACATTTTAGTGAAAAATATAAGAAAATGTATATATTGATATCATTTACAACATAGACAATTTTTAGCGCCAACCATCTCCCCCCCACCCCCCCCTGCATTAAAATCCGCACTGTCATGAGAATACTCTCGCAAGTGATTTGCTGATCATATCCTTTCGCCTAATATTGATCGGAGTATTTAATTTTGTTAGTTTTAGTCTATGTTTGATTGATATCTTATATCGTGGATACATTTTAATAGGAGGTGTGATAATTTTTCAAAGCCAGAAAATGTTACAGATTCAGCTAAATAGAACGTGTAGATGACAATAATCCTCAGGAGCTAGAGCTTATGAAAAGTTGGTATTTGATTTGCTGTAGTTTGCCACGGCATTATCTGTCCTCATGGAAATTTTCATATAACATTTATTTAATTACTAATATATAGAATACCAATTTGAATACTCTCCTTGATACCGGCCAATTTGGATATAGCGTATACTCGCAATCTTCATATATGTTATAGTCTATGCGTATTAATAGTAAACTACCACCCTAAAGGACATAACCATTTGCAGGTTGCATGAGGAGTGTGTTCCAGGAATATTTGAAATGGGGTCCTATATTTTTTCACATTATTCAGTCAAATCATTATTGTACCACAAAAATAAATATTATTATCGGCGTCGGGGGGAGGAGAGACCTCTCAGTTGTACTTCCTGCTCCCCCCAGCATTCTATCTCCCCACCCATCTCTATTTAGGTGAATATGTACTAAAACTACATGTCACCATCCCTTTATTTCAAGCCCAAGCAGCGAGCTGGAAATGATGGCTACATTTCTACCAGGTCAAGACCCGATTACAAAATAACCAAGGACGGATCTCCGAAGGCCATGCTAGCGTTTACTACCTATATTAATGTTCTGTTAACGAAGTGGAACCCTTTGTCTCTACTATGCATTTGCCTCTGATGTCTCCAGAATAGCACAAATAATTTAAGTATACTAAATGGATGTGGTGACATGATAATACAATGATACATATTTGAACTATGGAAATACATAAGCCAATATTCTATTTTAATTAGATTAGGTTTATATGTTACATTAACTTACATCCAAAAATAATCCTTGATCCAGTACTTGGGCGAAGTTAGGTTCCGCTGTTTGTATTAATTTCTAAGCGATTAATGCGCCAGAAGCTTCTTAACACGACGGCCAGAATTGGCAGCGGTGCGGATCTAGGATCCAGGAATTTTTGAAACGGGGGGGGGGGTGTGTCTACTTTTTTTACATTTATTTAACAAATTGTTTTAACGAAAAGGGGGACCGACCCCTAGATCCCCACCCCTTGGGCCCGCAACTA
>CAJDSM010034142.1:129-7629 GCA_903981925.1 Ostrea lurida
CCACAATGGCCAAAAAGCTGAAATTTTATATGAAAGCTTCCTGATACAGTGGAGATTCAAGTTGTTCAAAAATCATGACCCCCGGGGTATGATGGGGCCCCAATATGGAGGATCAAAGTTTTACATATGTTTATATTAGGGAAAATCTTTTTTTAAATAATTTTCTCAAGAACACTGGGCCAGAAGAACTGAAATTTATATGATAAACTTCCTGATACAGTGGAGATTCAGTTTGTTCATAATCATGACCCCCGGGAAGTACGATGGGCCCAATAGGGGATCAAAGTTTTACATATGATTCATTTTATATGGGGAAAATCTTTAAAAATCTTTCTTCCAAGGAACCACTGGCCAGAAAAGCTTCCTGAATATAGTGAAGATAAAAAGTTTGTTCAAAATCATGATCCCCAGGGGTAATTGTGGGGCCAATTTTACATGAAAAATATTCTGGGGAATTCTTTTAAATAATCTTTCTCCATTGAACCAGACGAGTGGATATTTACTTGAAAGCTTCCCGATATGGATTAGATTTAAGTTTGTTTAGATAACGTCCCCTTCCGAGGGTTGGGTGGGGCCACAATAGGGAATTAAAGTTGCTACTCCTGTTCTTCTTAGTGACGCAGTGTTCAGGTGAGCGATGTGGCCCATGGGCCTCTTGTTAATTTGGTGTCCAAAGGTCAAGTGCACTGTAGCAATATGGTTTCCGGGATTTATAGCATTATCCTATCTACCTAGAGTCACTATATCATACACACTCTACTCATGAGACGAAGATGTTCTTTATCGAATTTGGGGTCAAAGGTCAAGTACACTGGACATCAAAGCAGCAATATGGTTTCCGGGCTTTCCAGCATTTAATTATCCTTTCTACCTAGAGTTACCATATCATACATATGATGTGCTTTATCGAATTTGGGGTTCAAAGGTCAAGCTCACTGGACATTAAAATAGCAATATGGTTTTCATTTAGAATTCTTGAATGGTTAACACCCTTTGTGAGATTGAAATGACAATCTTCTTGTATGCATGAATAAGAATCATATCCTTATTTTGAAAGATGATAAGATGTTTTAAAACATGTGAACAAAAGACTCCATATTGAGACTTAGAAATACAATTATGAGACTCCCTGTGTAGGCTATGATACTCAGGTGACCGTTAAGGCCTGTGGGCCTCTTGTTTATTTACAAGTTTCTGACATTTTACGGTTTGGTTGTACACATGTGCAAATAGCTTTAATCTTGCACTACGGTGAAGTCCAAGATCACCTGTAAGTCATTTTTCATAATAAACATCCCGCTAGTTTATGTCCAGTACCGGTATATCCTACAACGCTATTTGGATCTTAATCAAATTATTGGCTTTCAAATTGTGATGAATATATGGAATATATTTAGAATTGTTGTATGGCATACATGTGTACATGTATGTGAGAGAGAGAGAATGTAGAGTATGCACATGTATGTGTGTTAAGAATACATTTGGAATGATTCATAATGCATCAGCAAAATAATCAAAACGATAAATAAAGCAGCAGCTAAGGTTGTGTGTAATTATTAATCAATGACGTGTTGTGCATGTTTATTTTTAAGATATTCGAATTAGTCTGCATTCCCCGAATTACTTGGTCACGCTTCTTTCTTTCGTGAAAATTTTATTTCTATTATTTTTTATAATCGGGTCTTTTTTTTTTTTTTTTTTTTACTTCGGACAGGTGCAAAATATATTTGCAATGTCTGTAATTGTACCTCTTGTACCAATTAATAGTTAGTGTAAATAAACTGAACTTTGAAAGGGTGCTGCTGCTCATGATGTAAATTATTTTGTATGGTGGCGATAAATTAAATATAGTTAAAGCCAAAATTGGTGTTAAAACAGTGCTTCAATTAGCTTGGGAAATAACTAATACTTGCTTATGTAACAGCCAATAAGCGTTATTTCCCTTGCACTTGTTCAAATAGTATACTTCCTAAGTTGTTGTAGTGTGCAGTTCTAGGTTTATGGGTCAGTCTTTACCGACCTTTATAATCTTTAAATCCATGCGTTTTCATGCATGATATAAAGAGAGCTATTGAGTATCGTCCGGGCGGTTGGTCATTTAAGGTCAACCTTAAGGCCGCAGGCGATTGGTCGGCTGTTCGTCGACGGTGGAGGCGGCCTTGGATTGCGAGAGACTGCATAAACACATCTGTTGATGATTAAAGTGCGGTGTCCTGAGATGACCGCTTGACCAGTCATAACGTGTTGTAAAGGCTCGAGAAGTCAGTTATCTTTTCAGAACACGCGTCTACTCAATAAAGGCTAACTTTCCGTCCTTTTCCACCGCCAATGGCCATTAAGTAGTTGCCATATAATGACCTCAGTGGCTTTTGCATTTATTCAAATAAAAAAACAAAACAAAAGAAGTATCGATTTTTCATCATTCATATATTGCTGTGAAATTTCAATATCTCCAGTCTGTTTTATTGAAAATCAAAACGTTTTTCCTCAGCATGTGGCTAAAAATGGGGGGAACTGTTTAAAACCTGTTGAGTACTTAGTCACTGTGCTTAGTAGTCCGGTGTGTTTTATGTTTCGTCCCAAAATATGACCAGAAGGTTATTGACCTTTGTATATGTAGATTTATTAAAACATCAAGTCCGATATACAAACACCCCATTACTTCGATCACATTAAACTCATATGATCTTCCTATTAATCTGCCGGAAGAAACGACACCAGAAGCTCAAATGTAAACCCTCTGCAGTGCCTTCCGAGAAAAAAAAATACTGCCCATGATGTAAATTCACGTAACGTTGCGCAAACCTTTCACCCCCTCACAAGAATAGACTATGCCGGTCGGCGGGGTCACTCGCATGTAACCCACATTACGACGACCACGCATCATTTGACCGCAGCATTCACGGAGATCTGACGACATCCAGCGGTTACTTTTTTAAACAAAAATGTGCTATCTTGTTGGAAAATCATTGCTTGACGCGGTACACTGAATATTCTTCGTTAACACTCTATACGTGGTCAGGAGTCGCTGACTTGTATACACCATCCAGTTGTCGAGGAACTTTACTTCGCCATGTGTATGTCAGTTCGCTATAAACTTTATTATTTCTTTGACATTTAAATGTTATGAATATTAGTTTTCCTCTATGTGATAATCACTTTTGGTCATCATCGTCCAACAAATGTCTTGACTGGGAGATTCTGAAGGTGTAAATGAATCGATAGATCCGTCTACCTATAACTTGGTCATTTGTTTGTTCTGATACACTGTGTCGGTCAGTGGCTTTTCGTGACCTCACATAACCTTTGGTTTGTCGGTTCGCGACCCGATGGAGTAAAGTGAAAGACAGAAGGATAGAAGTCACGCAACGGATAAGTAAAAAAGCATTTAGCAGGTGCAGACCTATGGTTTCCCATGAATCTGCGCAAACTGTCCGCCATCTTTGTTTATAGTCTTTGTCCAGATATAGAAAACCCGTGAGGATCACCGCTTTAATGAACCTACCAACAACATGTCACGGCGAAAACAAGGCCGACCACAACAGAGAAAAACTTTGGAAACACGTGAGTACAATTTGAATTTGATTCCTCTAAACTTTTCTGTCATGAATTTGGTTTTTCTACTACATTTCAAGGCAAGAGGACATTCAATGTCCATTTTTTGGCAAGTTTACAATTTTAAAAGAAGCAGAGGAATTCCTAAAAGGTGTTCCTTCTATTAAATCAAATGGAATTATATACATTTTCATTTCCCAGGGAAGGATCAAGCAACTGTGGTCAGCAATGTCCATAGAGGATGGACAATCCTAATGTCCGTCCTAAATATATATATTTTTTTGAGAACTACCCCATTTGTAGTATTTAAATAGGTGTAAAGATGTATATTTATTAAATATTTCATTGTTGAATATGTGTATCTAGTGTAAAAAAAAAAAAATCACCTGGTTAAAAATAGCATATAAACAAAGTGAAACTAAACCCTCGTGGATGTGTTTGTCATTGGAAGTAAGGTAGAATAGGAGGGATGGTTTTTTGCATGCGTCCGAATTAAAGAATATATTTTGAGGTAAAAGTATTGGAAAGTGATATAGCTTGAACACTTAATGAAGCAAACATCATATTCTTCATGAAAATGATCGTTTAACCAATGAAAATTCCGAATGGGGTGAAACTGACGGTTTGCGACACAGGTACTATGTTGTTCGATCTGAAGGTTGTCCACATCATATTTTGAAGTTGGATTTATAAATAATAGAAGGATCATATAACGAGAATATTACTGAGTAAGTAATAAATAATTAGATGTTTAATCTAACTTAAATTATGATAAATAATTTTTAAAAGCACACAGGCACTCAATTTATTTAAAAAATACATAAACAAAAATAACACTCATGTTTTGAAGTAAAGGAATATAATTTTACATACCTGAAGTGAATTATATAAAACGGTATTTTTTATATTTTCTAAATTTTAAAGGTAAGAATTGTATGTTTAATTTCATTTAATAAATATATTAGAAACGGTTTTGAAATATCGTGGGAAAAACATCTTGCTGATATACTTGAAAAAAAAAATTATTTCCAAATATTTGTTAGGATAAATTGGAGTTGTTGATATTTTTTTTTCAAATCCAGAGGTAGACAATGTCTTGTTAAACGAGGATTAGTGTGATGTAACAGTGTAATATTAAAATTAAATGAGTTTGAAGTCATTGCCATGTTGTGCAATACAAGATAGGCCATGGTGAGTGGTTAAGTTGTCCATACGACCATTGTGGGTGCACTTAACCTCATTTCAAGGAACAAAGACTGAACATTCTGAAGTTGTTGATGTGTGCAAAATCTCCCTGTGCAATGCACGTTTGCATGTATGTGTTTGATGTCTATATATTGGTAGTGATGGCCTTCTTTTTAAATCTACTGCAGATACGCGGTTGCCTAGAATTTTTAAATCTATGCATGATATATATCTGGTTGCTCAGGTGCAATAAATTTGAAAAAAAAAAGTTTTACAGACAAATCAATAAAACTTGACTCGAAGGACACAAAGCAGTTTTTAAAGGTCATTCAAGGCCATGGTATGTCTGCAGGGTTCACCGAGGGTTATAGCTAGTAGCGCCCAAATTCCTTACACCTTTGAATTGCAGAAAATTTTAGAAAATAATTTTTTTATACTAAAATTGTTAGAAAACTGAAGTAATTTTTCAATACTTTATAAAATTCAAACATTTAATAGCGCGAGTGATTCCTAAAGAACCATACAATTGATATCATTTTAAGTAAACAGTTTTATTAAAATAAAATGGTGATACGTGATGAAACTTTGGACATATTTTGAATCTTATATATCTTCATGTATTTCTCTTTAAAAAAACCTTCATTGAGCCCCTCTTCCTGCAGCTCTGTGCAGCCAGTGCGCACGGATTGGTCAATATTATCTATTAGTGAAATATCCACAACCCTGACATAAATTTTTTAAAGCGCAATATGCATTTACCTAGACTGCATGTACCGAGTTAGGTTGACATTAAAACTGAGGGGTTGCTTGGTATTTAACCCCTTTGGGTGGAATTCCAGACGTGGTTAGACAATCGTGCATTACACAATTTAACATGTCGACATAGTATTACATCTACTCGGAAGGCCAGTTCATAAATTAAACATTTTCCAGATAAAACACAATAGCCAAACGAAATTGTTTGCATTGGAATATAACAGTCTGGGTTTACATGGTCTTAAAACGGGGCAAAGAATAGAAGGACAGCGAGAAAATATCACGAAGACGAAAATAGGGTTAAAAGTTAAGTGCATTTCCAACTCTTGACTGCAGTATCTTTTTGTTATCAGAGTGGGTAATTTTTTACTCTTCAAGTTAGCCAACTCGTTCAGCAGGGGCTTAATGGTTTGACATACGGGTTAACGAAATGGTGTGTATTATGTGGAATTGGCTAAGAATGTTTTTGGCTGTTAGAACATTTCTTGGCAGGGGTTACACCGATTATATTGCTCTGGTAGAAATTTGGGTTCTATTTTGAGTTTTGTACTGTCTGCTTCAACTTGAGATCAGAAGTTCCGCAACTGTTTGTTCCGTTTGGTATTGGGCTTTCTCACTTATTACCGTTGTTCAAGTAATGCAAGACAGAGCGGAAAGCCTATGTAGCAAACGTCACGTGACCATAGAACCAGATTTCAAGTGGATGGCTAAACACCCAGATTTGAACAGTCGTTGGAGGTTGCTGCTACAACTGATACATGTACATGAGTAACAAATGTCTGTACTGGTCTTACTCTTTATCACGATCTTCTCTCTCTCTCTCTTCTACCTCTTTATATATGAGATGTATCATTTGTCATGAGGTCGTTGTGCAAACAGGTTGCTGGCCTTTTACCCAGGAAACGGCCATGTCCTGTGGACAACACTTATTTTTCTGTCAAGATAAACACAACGATGTAATTACTATATTTCAGTATATACAGACATTGTATTTCATCCTTTTGGCTTAATTTTATTTTTATAAAATATGCTATTCTTTTTATTATTATTATGTAATTTGAAGTTTTATTTTAGTCTTTCAAATTACACAGGGTGGTACACTAGTACCGATCCAAATTCAGTTTCTTGGTTTTTTAAACATACATGGAAGTGATTTATGTGAATATTGTAAGTAACATGTGTAGTATTTTGCGAATAAAACTCTTCCTTGTGTAATTCTGTCCTTTTCCCGTTTCTCTTTCTTAAAAAAAACAACAACGTATATTATGTATTGTCTCTTGACTGCATACATCCCGGATGAGAATGTTGACATTGTATTGTTGAGTCCAGTGTAAGGCCAGTGTGGGTATTTTCAAACATATGATGGTCACTCTGATTTAACACGGAAATGCACAATCCCATCTAAATGTGATTGATCTTTATGATGACGCCTAAGCTCACAAGAATTTTGGTAATCATTAATCAACATAAAATTTAAATAATTCAGAATATAGTGTCCTAAATGAGATCGGTTTTCAGCCAGTATGCAAATTGGACTGTCCCTGTTTAGACTCTTTGAAGCTATCAATCATATATTGAATAATTTCGACATCAGATATTTCCAATCTGTCCTGCGAAAACTTCCTAACATTATCGATACGTTCAGGTGATCCCAATACATTATAAAGCAAGTAAAAAAATCTCCTTAGATGTCGAAGATGAGTAGCATTTCTCATTAAAATTAATGCAGCTTTCCTATGATCGACAATCGATCGCCTACTGATCGGTTTTATTTCAAATAATGCTTGATAAATGAATAAATCTGATTGATTGGTCGTCATAATTTTGTCTAATGATATAAGCTTTGTAAAATCAACCTTTTCAGCACGTTGGTAAATATTCAACGTGTTAAATTTAACGTATTTGAATAATTTCAGATGAAACATTGATTATTTGTTGGCATTTCGGGCAATATTTGTATTACGTGCTGAGAGTACCTGTTTACATTTATTCCAACTATTGGAC
>CAJDSM010034142.1:12629-41661 GCA_903981925.1 Ostrea lurida
TGACACGAAGACTTACCTGGAGCTTGTTGTTCATTTGAAATGTATTCAAACATATTTGTAGGGCTCGATTTTGCAGCTACTCAAAATGGCCAAGCCAACAAAAAAAAAAAGATACATTCATATCAGATCAACACAATTTGCCCGGAAAATACAAATCTATATCTTTTTTTTAAAACTTATAAGTGATAAAAGGAAAGATTGTGTAATTTCCCGTTCGTTGACATATAAAGCGAAGTCGGACACTATTTGTTGGTCATCTTTAAGAGTTATTCTCTGAAAACGTATATATCTGTTTGGTCAATATCCGTCCTGTATCCGTTGTTGTACGTGGAAAAAAAGTACATGCTGTATAAAATATATAAGTAAGTAGATTGTGCACTTCCTGGTGTAAAACTGACAGCCACACTATGTTTTTTACTACTTAAAATCATTTCTTTTGATACATCTTTTTCAACATCCTCCACTTTTTATACTTGACAAAATGTTATTTCCTGGTTTAATACCTACTTATCATTTACTGATATAGTGTGCCTTGAATTTTCAAATTACCGAGTCCTTTAATCAGGCTAATTTCTGGAAGGGTCAGCACCTGTTGTCCGTGTCGACCATTAGTTGACCTCCTCTCGTAGGGCATTTCAGGTCATGTCCTGACCCGAACAAATAGCTGTGTTTCATGGGAACTATACATTTTGATTTCACAAAATAGCTACGGGAGATGATTTAAATTTGCTATTATTTTTTGGGTACACATTTTCTAAAGTACTTTCATTGATGAAAATGCACGCCAAACACTAATTTCTCAGAGTGGAACGATGAGCTAGTGGTAGCTCTATTCCATAACGATTTTGAGTAAAGCATAAATGGCAAAGTGTCGGCGAAACGATGTGGCAAATCAAATTAAAGTGAATTAAGGCTAGAATTTAAAACAAGTTTTCATTCCCAGAAACTGAAAATATAATTGCATCGAGATTCTCCATAACCATCCATTTAGATAGGACCTAAGTTTCCCTTTCTGCCTCTCGTAACAGTTGGTTCTAAACATTCCCAATAACCATTAATTAAAATACAGGATTGTTCTTCACCATGCCGTTACTGTTGGACAGTGTAATTATGAGCTTTTACTCCGCTAGAGCTATAAGTGTTTAACACGCCTGCATTATTGATGCATTCGTAACCTTAATAGTGCATGATATGATGCGAGGTTTGCACCGTGCAGCTTATTCGCAGAGAAATCGACTTGCACAAGATATTTTTGGTTGCCCAACGTTGCAAACACCAAAAGAAGACGGAAAGGATAATCCTTTACTTTATTCTTAATCCATAAGGTCTTCTGTTCAAAAAAAACATTATGCATTGTTAATGTGTATCAAAGGTTTGCAACCTTAGACCAGTCACCTATAGTGATTGGATGGAAGAAGTTTTCTGTTGTGGTGTGCAGGCACAACAGCTTGATACCAAAGGGAAATCGGAGGTCCAAGTCCGCGACAAGGTGACCTTCAATTCCGTTCTGTTTAAATATACATGACGTATAGGAAAACCCAACCGGACATACTGCGTGAGGATGAGACGTCCAGAGAGGAAATTGGGAGTTAATATCTACAAAAACGTTGCGTTCAATGTGCAATGTCCAGCATATTTTCCGCAAAATTTCAAGAGATTCAGACGATTTTAAAGTGGTCTATTTAAAGATTAATTACTACAGGGCAAATGGCCATTTTGTATGACAGATCAGTCGATTTCACTTCAGGGTTCAGTTGACACTACACTTTTACAGGAAAACCGCTACACATCCTAAGTTTTACATTACAGTTGTCCCTCATTGCATAATTTAATCGTTTAACCACGATGAAGTCCAACGCTCGTAATATCTGAGGTTTGAAAATATTTTATCACAGTAATGGTATTTGCAGGTACGGGAAAATAATTAACTGAGACAAAGATTTTTTTCTTCCATGTGCATTTTGTAAAGATATATTAAAGAAATGAAAAAGAAAGAAAAGTAAAGAGTTGAACCGATTTCACTCCTACATGATTTGAGACACACGAAATGACTTTTTTTTGCACCGTGGCTTAGGCAAGAAATTCGTAATATCGATGGACGTAGTAGTACGATAACGAACATCATGAATGGCTCTGTAGCGGCAATAATCAGTAAGAAAAAAAAACCGAATGTGACGCAAACTAATGGAGCATCCTTGAACTCTATAGGACATGCAAAATTGGTGTTGGTTTGTTTATCGATGATGTTTTTCTTGTGTAATTTATCACTTTGTCAACCAGCTATTACCATGGTTTTTAATACTCGTACAATTCTTTTCGCATCGGTTCAGCTTCACTTTTTCCCCCGCTTCTCTTTGGGGGGAAAAACAATAATAATTTGAGATTTTTATTTTGATATTTTTTCTCATCATGAGGATGATTAACGCTTGACAATACCTCAATGTGAACTGAAAACAAATTAAATACAACCTGAAAAGCAGCTGACCATTTGCAGTAGAAAATGAACATGAATCTTTAACCTTTAAGTGGTCCTTTGTCCATTCTGGTCAAAGGTAATAAAGAATATAAAGAACCTGGTCAAATGTTAAGAATCTCTCACCCTCTCTCACTGTATATCTCTCTCTCTCTAAAAGATCTTATGATAAGGCTAAGGAATATGCCTTTGACACTTGCTCATGGCGATTTTGTGTTGATGATGCAAGTCTCTCATGTGACTCGAAACTCGGCACAAAAATTTCGACTTAATACTTTGAAATCTAGCGTCTTAGTAACCTTAACTAGCAATTTTGTATTGATTCCAAGATATTTCTCAAGGCATATTAGTTTCTTTTTGTCATTAAAACTCTCCACTTTGAAAGATGAGAATCCTTACTTTTGAAAAGTTTCAAAATTATATGGCAGAGAAATGGCGGTCTTGGAAGCAAATTAATTGAAATGGAGAATTTGGAGGACATATTTGTCGTGGTTTCTAATGAATGGCAATTTTTATATGAAGTAAAACCAAAGTAAACTTCCAGATGATTTTTGTAGAGTGGAAAAAAATAATAATTTAATAGAAAATCAAGGGATAAGAGACTTTTCTCCCCCTTTATTCATTCCAGAATCTCATTGAGAGGGGGTACTGTAGTATTTGTAAAATGGGTGGACATGCCCTTAAATGTGAGATCGCAGCGGCTTTAATTGCCTCCAGTTTATTTTTTGTGGGAATTTAATCTAATCACAAGGTATACCGCCGGTCAAAAGGTGGTCAAGCCGAATGACCGCTAGTGCCCACATGCGTTTTAGATAAATGATAAGGGAAGCGTGTTTTGTGGGAAATATCGCTTTATGAATTTTTGATTCCTGAGAACTATCTTGACCTTTTTCTCCTTCTTTGTATCCCAATAAAAGCACTACATCATGCATAATAGTATTCAATATAATATCTTTTATTTGATTTCCAGACTTTTCGCGTAATTTTTCTAAAGTTCAAGTATATTATTCGTGAGAGTATTGTTTTGTAAAGTGGACAACTGTTGAATTGGCTTGTACATTGTTTGAGAGCATCACAATTAGAGTATATAGATTTTAAATAGAAAGATAGCAGTAGTACAAGGTTCACTCGAATTCCATATTTTTTCAGAATTCCCAGATTAATTTAGAAATATTTAGACAGATGTGGTTTTTCCACATGCTTTTCCACTAAAGCAATATACAATGCAATTAAGTACATCTACAGACAATAGAGACAGAAGTGTCAGTTGTGAAGAGACATTTATTTTGGAATGTGCAAATTTCAAAATCTTTGTTATTGAGGAAGTTTTAGTGATCTTGAAAACAATATGACAAACTTTCTTTCAGATATCCAATGTATTGGTAATATTAAATCGTGATTTAATTATTTCTATAACCAACCAAGCTGAAAGTAAGAAATTTCGGAAATACTTTATGCAAATGGAACTATGAAAGGTAGTTCCCAATCGGTATTTTTCTGCTTATGTTTCAATACATACATGAACCTATTTGGCTTTGATCTGCGATTCCAAATGTCATCACGATTCTATATTAAGGCGTACATAATTTGAATGACGTTAAAGTTGTTGCACACCATTTAAGCCGGGTTTTTTTTTTCAGTTTACAACATTTATTCAGGTTATATCTTGGTCAGGATTTTACATACGACCCTTACAGCCCAATCTGACCAGGGGATACAGGGTTTGAGTATAAATTATTCTCTCACACACACATTCACACAGACAGACATTCACTCTGAACAAAGGAAAGAAGTAAAAGGAAGAAGAAAGTTGGACTGAGTACTCTGGCTGGGTTTCAAAGCTATACAAATAACACAATGTCAAGGTTGTTACTAAAAGTTTGGTGAGTTTTTTTGGTAAGACGTTTCATCCAATGAACCGTCTGGACCTCCAGCCGCAGATCTCAACGAGCTCAAAATCTAACGGTCAGATATTATATTTTGCCGCTATTTACTTAAGCCAGATACAATATTTGTTTAGTTGTTAGGTACAGACCCACATAGATAAAAAACCTGACCGATTTATACTGACCAATTGACCAACGAGTGACCTTTTTCTTGCACGTAACGTGTAACCCTCTAAGTGGCATCCGAAACGGAAATCGCAACATCTCCAACAAAATCATCTTTTCATTTTATGGAATTTGAAAACCAACGTTAGGCATGTATTATCATTTTTAGAATACAGTATAAAATTGTCTGCCTTTCTTGAAATTTTCAATTAATTTAAAACTACTTTTTAATTGTTTTAAATGACATTGGAGACCTGTAATAAAATTTTGACACAAGTCCAAATACATTAATCTTAAGTAAAAGCAAAATCATACATATTTAAGAAATTGGGCATTGCTTTCTGTGCGACCAGTGCGGATTATCGAGGCTTTTATCAGGTATATAGGTGAGGTCAGTAGAGGTCTTCCAAATCTTACTCTGGCTTGACACCAAATGACCTCTTGTCGAAGCGAATGTCCATTATGGTCAAGATGTACAATAGCCACCATGGAAACCCGCATCTCCGGTATCATGGGAAAACTTTTTTGTGCACAAAAAACATCGTTCGCATGCATGTCTAAGTAGCGTCCAGTTCGCTGGCTATACGGTGTGCACTTGTGGGAAAACAAACTAGTTGGGCTTGACCTTAACTGCCCCTTTAAACCTATGTTAAATCGAGACGACTCCACACGTCCCTCGGACTGACTGTGATCCTACCAGTTTTTTAGTGAAAAAATATTATTTGATAACTACAATATTATTCATGTGGAATTGTTCTGTGAGATTTGTGCTGACCAAACAGGATTATACATAACTGGGAACATTACTGTTTATCCAAGTGTTGACCCCAAGTTAACCTCACAGTTTTGATCACTGGTCAACAATTTAGTTAAGCTTATATAAACCTTCAATTTCAATGACAGGGGAAATCTGAATTTTTTAAAAAATATATCTTTAATCTGATTTATGGTCAGACTTGGATTAGAATTAAGGGAAAGCACAGACTGTATATGGAATCACAGGCGTACTTTCCTCACTTAGTGAATAACATGTCCAGATATGAACAGTAAGTAAAACAAACATTCTTATTCTTTTAAAGTCATATCTTATATTATTACTTCATTATCACTTTTCGTTTGTTATGAAAAGCTTCATTTTGATCGTAATTGATAATATTATTTCTAACATTTTTTTGAAAAACTTTTTTTTCCCCCCAAGATGAAGCTTACGGGAAAATGATAATTAAAATGTTCGTCTTATTTAATGAAGTAGGGAAAACAACATTTAAAAGAAAAGTGGCTTTGAATTTAAAAAAAAATCTATTACAATGTGCAGAACGAGTTTCCGTTTTTCATTTTTGCTAACTTTAAAAGTAATTTTACGAAGAAAATGCGATTCAAATATAAGTATTATGGATTTTTTATGAAAACAACCTACGAATCTTTTTCAACATTTCAAAGGTTTCATTTGTATTATCTGATAAGATGACGTCAGCTTGCTGCAAAGTATTAGATACTACTGTTAAATTCATGAAACATACTTCAACGTTCATTTCTTTTTGTAAAAAGGTAGATTTTTTTTTTTTTGAAAAACAGTATTCTGTTTGAAAAGCGAATTTAATCAACCAGCATGGCGTAATCTGGCTTATAACCATGCGAACGCGAGATGGTGGCGCAATCACTCTTGACCATGGCACATGACTGTCAGATTTTGGAAGAAGCTTTTGTGCAATAATCAATACAGATAAAGATACTCCGTCAGGCTAGAGGAGAAAGGAGCTTTCGAGTTGACATCTCCTGCGGTCCATGAAAATGGAAATATCGTCTTTGAATTTTTTTTTTCTGTTGTGGGTTGAGATGAAACTTTCTTCTCATCTTCAGTTATGAAGTGATGGACTTGCATGTGAGACTCGCGGAAGAGTAAGCTACACGCGTGACAATTAGAATAATTATTGACAAGAACATCACTTAAGTGTCTTGAATAATATAATATGGGGAATGTTTTATATAGAGTACTTGCAATTTCAGACCATTTGTAAGCAAATGTCAAGTCCATTTACAAATTATCTGATTAAAGTCCCCCATGTAGAATTTATAATAGAAAAAAAAAATTAAAAACAATTAACCAAAGGTATCGAACAACCTTTGCTATTGTATATGATAAGGTAAACTGATTACTTGGTAGGGTTAGGGCAGGGGTAAACCGAGTACTTGGTAGGGTTAGGTCGGGAGTTACATGTAGAGGCGGCAGGGTTAGGGAGGGGGTTAGAGGCGGCTTTTAATTTGACATACACAGTAGGCGGATAACGGGGGATGAAGTTGGTGACCAACTTGTGTAGCGTTGAAATTGTATCATCCACAAAGAATTAAGTCTAGTTCAATTTTGTTTAGGTTAATTTGGTATTTCAATTGACACTCAGAATTTTGACGATAAAGATATTTTTATGTTGGATGCTCTATAGATTTTTGGCAACAGGTCTCGTTTAATTATTCTTAAATTCATTATATTTTTATGATTTTATAGTCATAGCCTGAAGTGGTACGACATCTGTGTAGTGAGGAAAAAATTATAATAGTACACATGAATGACGATATGGTCTTTGTTCTTTATTCAACTGCAGCATTGTCAATAAAAATATGTATAACACTTTTAATACAGGCATATTCATTCTACACTTTGCGAAATTATATGATATCAAGAATTCATTTTTTTCTTAAAGTATATATCGAGGATTTGCCAAACAAATCAAGGATACTTAGATGTTACTGATAAAGTCATGGTTTTCAAAGCGCTATGTTCCATCGTCTTGCACCTCGTCCTGGGTGTTTGCACTGTGCCAAAATGTGAAATTAAGACCAGCCTTATCTCGTCTAAGAACCATTCGATAAGCCTTGCGCAATTGGTGTTTTTGAGGATTCTGTTATGTTCTTTAATGGGGTACCGAGGGGATGCAGAAATGGCCAAACATATAATGGTTAAACATGAAAACACATGCATGAAAAGTTTTATAATTACATAAATACTATGTGCAGCATCATAAACTTATATATTATATGTAAGCAAAAAAAACAACAAAAAAAACAAAACAAAAAAAACAAAACAAACAAAACAAACAAAAAATCGAGTGAATGAAATGATGGAGAATTTTTCAAAATTTAACCCTTGGTATTGGATTAATATTTTCATGTTTCGTTATTGATGAAGTTTATGTTTTCTATCATGAAAAACATAGAAAACAGAATCTTTCCAGGATCCCAATAATATTATGCTTGTTGCATCAGGGTTTTTTCCCATATAAGCTTTTTATTACAAAGTTCATGAAATACTTAGTGTATCTGCTTTGATGGAGATTAAATGGTGACTCGAAATTTCAGTTGTAGATGAGAAGTATTTGCTTAGGTCTTGGCATGACTGTACAAAATATTGATCAAAATAATGTATCATACGTTTTGTAGAATTTGATGACATAATCATCTTTAATTCCAGGAGGAATTGTTTTCAGTCACCAATTATCCTTTGTAACCAATCTTTTTTTTATGAGACTTTGTTATGATCTACACTTTTAAATCAAGGTGGAACATATTGTTTGGTCAATCTCATTTTAAAGGTTGTTGTATCATGATAAATTTATATATATAAATATAACGTAAAAGAAAATGTAAAAAAAAAAAAAAAAAAATAAATAAATTTCTTACTTTTTCTTTTAAAATATGGAATGATTTTTCAATCACTGTGGTTTACTTACGAGTGCAAAATTATTGTATTTATATACATGGGTTTTTTTCTGAATTATATTTCAGTGGAACAAGAAAATGATCTTTTAGTCTGTGGGGTATGCCAGACTAACTTTCCACTACAAGACATCATCAAATTCATACGCCATAAAGTCACTCGATGTAACAAAGAGAATGTGGATGTCGAGACGTCTGAATTCGAGGATGGTGAAGATCCGGATCCGGAGTCTCTGGCCATCAGCTCCAAGCGGACCAGCATCTCTGCTCCGATTACAAGAAAAGAACACATTGAAAATCGATTGTCCCCTGCGTCACCAGACGAGTCCAGCCCGACTCTGAAAGACGTGAAGTTGCGGCATGAAAACTCCCAGTCTAATCTCTCAGATAGAGATTGTTCCATCCGATCACCGTTTAGAACATCTACTAATGAAAAAAGCTGCAATACAGAAATCACTGGTAGGTAGTATTTTGCTTCAATTAAAAAGCGTATAGATAATTATGCGCCATCAGAAAAAAATGATTGTAATGAGTATAGTCGGCTTGAAAATGCCGACTAAGCGTACATCATGCCCATGAGGATATGTAATGGTTTGTGAAAACATTGTTAAATAATAAAGAAATTGGAAGATGAAATTCGAAGGCAGATTGGCATTTTAAGAAGAACATTAATTAAAATCATATACATGTATTACGTGTATGATGACATTAATATAAAACAAAATTTGATTTTCCATTTGCTAATGCTTTATATTTTCAACACTGTAATGAAAATTCATAATTTCCCATCCTAGTTTTTCGTAGTTGTTACTACTTGTTCATTATATCCGTAATTTTTGAGCACTTAAGTAATAGTGCTTCACCTAGGATATTGAACTTATTTCGCCCAAGATATATTGACCGACGAGATATCGCGCGCAACAGGTGGTCTAATGATCTGTGTTTTGACTTTTATATCCCTGGCGATAGCATCTTTCACTTGAAAAATTATATATTTCGAAGCAACATAACCCTCCAGGATGTAGTGCTGCCTCCTTACGCATGCGCAAGAAGACACAGCAGACAAAAACATTCCACACAGCGTGGTGTAGATTGCTTCGCTGGTAGACGTCATACCTGCATCTCATCAAAGTAATGACCAGACGTAATTAAGCAAACAATTACATAATTGAAAATGAAATGAAAACCACATTTGTTGATAGACTACAACCTTTTAAAAGCCGCCCTTTGGATGCATTAGCATTAGAAGTGCAAGAATATCTGCATATGATATGTCGGGTTTATGTATTAAAGAAAGTTCAGTATTTAACTGTATTTCTGTATATGGACATTTCACGTGTGCAGCACATTTATCTTAAACCCCTTGTACTGTCCTTACCCATAGAAATGAGAGAAAGCAAGGAAAGTTGGGTTGTGTTATCTCGTGGAATTTCACAGCTGATAACGGTTTGGCCTTGTTTCATCTTTTAAGTAAACTTTGATGACTGCACAAGATGCTATAGGCGAGCACCAAGATGAAAAAAATATGTTTTGCATTGCAGACAAAGATTACAGTACTTGATTTAGAAGCGACTGATACCGCTTGCCTTGATTGATGATCGCCAAAACACCGCTTCATGTTTTGATAGAGCTCCCATGTAACAGGGGGGATACTTTCTACCGCCTTTGCTTATGACATAATTCTTGGTTTTTTGTGCACAGAAAATCTACCGGCGTTTCCCTCGACATCTTGGCACGGTTCATGAGTGGTCGTTTTTCGTGCATTCTGAATAAGAAAAACAAACATTCCAAAATGTGTTCAAAGTTAATATCTTTTTACCCAGTACCTGTGATCGTTTAGAACAGATCAGCAATATGATATAGGTCATTGTCTCACAATTATCTCGCATATTATTATTTGAATCCCTTTTGTCTGCTTTTCCTACAATAATTTCTTGTTAATGGTGCAATGAAGGACATCATTTGCACAGAAAATATCATTCCCCATTTGATGAGGTTCTTTGACATTCCTGTTTCCATTATCTGATAGTTTCATGATTTCCTTCCGGGTACAATAGAAGATTCGAAATCAATTCTCCACTATCACCTGGTCGTATCCTCATGCCGGTTTCTTTTCACTGCAGCATACCAAGTCCGGAAATTTATCGTTTACAATAGGGTAATTAATTACTTCAACTCAGCTTTGAATTGTCGTATTGTGTTTAAATAAATTAATCATCATAGAAACATTTTCATTCTTTCGAAATTTATTTCAAAGGTGATTTTAATATCTTTAATTTTTACCTGTACGAGTAAAACTCATTTTTGGACGTTTTACAGCCGTAGACTGACCAGTCAGGTACAAAGTTTTATTGACAGAATGACTTTATTTAATATCCCTTCTATCTATGTAGAACACGTCCTTAGTAGACATGTAACGATGGTCGAGATGTACCTACCTAATCACAAGATATCTAAATGAAGGGACAACCATCAAACAACCGCGTGTCGAATCCTACATGTCCAAAAGAAATATTTAATCACCAAAAATATTATATGTGTTGGATTTGGCAGAAGAAATGAAATTAAGATAGCTGTTTTAGACACAATTTTGATTAAAATCTTGATTACTAAGACATAAAGGGATACATTTTGTAAAAGTGTGTTTGTCATCTTGCAAGGGCATCTTTTGGATGGAATGAACTTTTCTTGACTTCTTAGAAAATCCAATATTTTCAATGACTTGCTTTCATCAATAAAATTCAATTTTGGTCAGTATTTTGTGAAAATCTAAATCGCTTCATTGCTTAAGGACTCGCCAAAATAATTGATTTTGATTGCGAAACGGGAGAGTAGTGGCTCCAGATTAGACCTCACTTAAAGAATCGATGCAAGAAGTCCATCATTATTTTTATAATTCCAAGAATCTTGGAGAAGTGTTTTGATATATTAGTTCATCGTTAGGGATAAAGACAGCTGAAATCTGAAAGAACAACGTATCATGCCAGTAGTGTTGATTATACGCTAAATATTTTGTCACCAAATGTTGTTGTACGACACGTGTTTTGACCATCAAAGCCGTTCAATGTTTTTAATTATACATGTGGGGTTATGAAGCATATGTATGTCCACCAAGGCTTGCCAATGGGGACAGCTTGGATAATTTCATTTTTTTTTTTTTGTTTGGTTTATTTTTTTTTATCTGGGCAACGGGCAATTTGCCAAGCACATGGCTCAATACCCAGGGGCTTAAATTGACATTTTCACTATATAGATCTTCGTCGAACGTGTGATCTATGGCCATAACACTTCTCTTACCTTCATTCGAATTCATAAATTAAACAAAGCCAGGAGGAATTGTCCGCAACAGTAGTGCAATTAGGAGTGTTTCGAGGCTGTTACCTCGTCGTGTGCTTTTAATTTGCTTGTTGCAAAGATTTTTTGCAGATTCTTTGATAAACATGAAAACCATTTGTAATTGTTAATTTGCAATTAGTTATATGTATTGATAAGTATAATGAACTCCCTCTCGTTGATAGAGTTGAAGTAAGTATGTAAATGTGATCGATCGGCGAGTCCTGTGGGCAATCGCCGGTGACACTTTGAGTAAAGTATTTTCTGATAGACCGTAAAACGGATCCTGATCAAACAGACGCTAGGACCAGAATTTATAAAACATTTATGAAAAATCCAAGTAACCGGGGGCATCAAGCATCGCTCGTTTAACGAGTTACATCACACCGAGACTGTGTTTCCTTGTTTGATTGGTTTGAAATAATCTTTTTTAGTGATCAAACAAATTATAAACAAGCTTGTGGACGGTACGCCACTCACCGTACTATGTCGCACGTGGGTTCAGTACTGTCTAGATGGTATTATCTGATCTAACCAGGGCAGATATGAAATCAAGCATAATATTCCGAGAGTCAAACATGCTCACAACCCCATATACAGTAGTAATGTCGTTGACATCTATCTCCATCGATTAATAAGGAGATGCAAACGGATGATTTTGATGTAGGGTTTTTATGAATATTTTAAAACCACATCGATGTATGCTTACTGTAATGAAAGATATCGATTGCTTTGTGGACAAATGTCCGTGTCCTTTTTATGTTTTATTTTTTCCATAGAAAAACTCATTAAAAGTTCGTAGTAATTTCTGTGTTGTCCCCATCGCGTATGCGAGGAGATCGGCTATCTATTGCACCATATTTATAATTTGTAATATTTTAAAAACAAAAATTTAAAGAGAGCGGAAAACCAATGAAATACTGGTATTTGTAGTTAAACTGAATAATAGTGGCTATTTGGATAAGAAACCAGACATCTAGACCACATGGCAGACCATATTGCCAATGACCAGATTATGACGTGATTAATTAAAGCCAAAACAGATCCAGTTCTTGGGTTTAGGTATGGTATCTTGTGCCTGATTTACGAAAGATGATAATCAATCAAGAGGAGAAATAAACCGTTTGGGTCAGTACGCCGTTTTGCGAGGAAAAATATGTTGGCATACAACCAATCTATAAAACATTGTGATCCCGCGGTGTTAGGGCGGAATGAACTGCCGATGTGTGGTACACAAACGTTAAGGAATAACTTTTTGCGTCTTGTTTCCTAATCTTAATAAAAGCGAGTATTGAAAGTGAGAGAATTGATTTGTTATGTTTCCTGTAAACGCTGATGTACTCACTTTGGCACAACAAATGATAATCATATAGGTGCAAGCAAAACAATGCTGAATGCCTATCTCTTCCATTAAAGAAATGTATACTAAAGACTTACATAATTGATAGTTTGTACGAAAATCATTAGGTCATGCTCAGAATTGTTGTTGGTTCATCCATACCGCTGACTTCGGCGACCAGGGGCGGTGTGTTCCGGACAGCTGTGACCGTCTGATGATTGATGACATGTATGGTTTCCGCTAGATTCGCTTCAGTTGATAACTTGTGGCTAGATTGTTTCTCATAATTACTTATATGATGGAAGGAAAGCTTTGTATATTATACCGTCATCATGTACCGGTTGTCGATGGGCTATGGACAGAGCAGTTTATGATAGAATACACAATACTTTGTGTTGATATCGTACATACNATGTACCGGTTGTCGATGGGCTATGGACAGAACAGTTTATGATAGAATACACAATAATTTGTATTGATATCGTACATAAGTTTCTTTAATCAAATTTAAGGTACATATATATGGTTTATAATATATTTGTTTTAATTGACGCTAGTAGCTCAGAAAAGAAACTAAGAATATACTGCCTTATCATCTCAATCAATCATTCATCGTAATTAAAATGGAACCGAATCGCCTTATAGAGGGACAAATTTGCATAATTATGCATTGACAAGGCATACTTAATAAAATTTTATTTCTTCTAGAGATTCTTCCATACTCTACGGTTCCATAAGTCCAAGAAAATATTGGTTACATTAACAAGCTTAATATAGAGATTTTTTGTTTAGAGCATAGCAATTTCATTATCGCGCTCAAAATGTAAGTCAGTAGCCGGCTTCTCTCAGTATGTTGTGAAACATTTAGCACATACTTCGTTCAAGTGTGATTTAACGTTCATATATTTTTCTTGGCAAATTCGTTGTCTTCGTGTAAACAAATCCTATCAATTGTGCACCTCCAAATCATCAAATCAAATGGATGTAAAACATATCGTGCCACTGCAGTGATATTATCAGAAAAATCCCTAACCAAGATTTATGTGAAGGGGGAAGGTTTACCGACATCATTATTTCACCAGTGTCCACAAGTAGCAATGTATTATGGTCCAGTGCCTTGGTTTGTTTCCTGGTCATTTATTTAAAAAAAAAAGATTTTTCAAATCTCTTGAATCCCATTTTACTGCTTTCTGTTATCGCTATATATTAAGTATGAGTCACCACGAAGGGGCGATCTCGACCTGCATAACTGTTTCTTTTTTTTTTCATTTAGAGATTGCAGATGTTTGAGCTTTTAATATAGACTGGCCTTTATGGGTTATGTCATACGGGCATTTTTCTACACCTGCTGAAGTAAGTGCATGGGAATGTTATATAATTTGCCGTCCAGAAGCATCCACTTATCACAAAACAACACATCTGTAACAGGAAACTTGGCAGAGGGAAATTCTTGGTCACTGCCTTTTTGACTTCACGTTTTCAAATTCTTGGAGGCAGTGTTTCTTATGTCTACATTGTAGCACGTCTGATTGCAACCGCATGAATTTATTGAAAGCCAGAAATTAATAGCCCAAGTAGCATTGAATAACAGAAACATCTTTTTTTGAATTCAGCAATCGCATGTAAAATTGGCTCATTCGCGAGGGCATATGTTCAAGCATTTACAGAAATATGCGAATATGCATCAACGGATTCCCACAGCAAAACTAACGCTTTTCATTGAATAATGGAGAGCCATCTTGTACTGAGGACGAGCCATTTGTTATATTATAAAGCTACTTCGACTTCTATGCAATATATCCTCATTGAACTTCACCGCGTAAACAGCATTTCGCTCTCGGGAGCTTTCTGTACAAGGAATTACTCTAGCAATTATTTTGTAGTAATCTAATCGAAGTTCATGTAAAAACGACATTCAAGGAACAGTCAAGGAATGATATTAGATGTTGCATATTTGCTTCATAATCACAATTAGGCTGACAAAATTGCGCATGCCTTCAGTCTTTTGCTGTCGTTACTACTTCATTTTCTTGTTGCAACGGCCTCCATCGCAAACATCCTTTTGATTAATAACTGTTTCTAGTATTGGGATTTGCTTTTACTCCTAGTCATATTCTCTTAACTATGAATGGCAAATTTGTCACCTTCATTGCAGGGAAGTAGTAATTCTGTGTGTAGTGACTTCCTTATGTTGACTTGCTTGTTTTTAGTCGGGCTTCAAAGACAATGGATATTATCCCATAGATATTGATGATGTCCGTCAGTTCTGTTTGGTTGAAGAATCCTTTTTATCTCATTTTTTCTCATAACACTTTTTGAGAAAGCTGGTGATTTCACTGTTTTTTTTGGATCCAAAATCACTATTTTAGTTGGCTATTTAATGCATCATTTTTTATTGTATAGGGCTTTCATTTGCAGCTGATCATGATGTGAAAGAATATCTTCATTTTCATTTAAGCCTTTTTTCCCTGGTACATCCGGTATCTTGAGAGATTATACCTTTTTAGTTGTTTAATGAAATGAATATTGATTTCTGACGAAGACACAGATCCGTACATCAGTGTTTTCACTATGACCAAAGAACAATTACTACCATTGCTTATCTAATTAGTATGGTTCCATTGATTTTTAAGAATGGTCCTTAATGAATGTTTTCCTCGTATGACATGGGAAAAACTGGAGAGAGAGAAAAAAGGCTTTTAGAAGAAGAAAAAACCCTTTAACATTATTTGTTTAGGATATTTGTTACATGCACCTATGACCAAATTTGACAAATGCAGCATACGATACCAATGTTTCATACTTTTAAGTAACTCACAGGAAACCTCTTCATATGAAAAGGCTAGTCAGCATTTGACAGTTTGTTAAATTTATATATAGTCCGTGTTATGTATATTACCATTATATATTCTGCATAACATCAAATCAACTAGCAGAAATAGGTATTTTAGATTCATTCGCGGCAGGAACAGTAGATTACGTCATCAGCAGCTTTCCGGTAAATTTCGATCGATCCCTACAACCTTTGACCCTTAGAAAAACTCATTGAAATGACTAGGTATATGTTTACTCCAGTGGTAAATGTATGGTAGATGTCATTATCTTTAGCATGGTTTCGTTGTATTTGTAGGGGAAATAAATCCATTTTTAGGGGGAACGTGACCATTACGATACCGTTTGTTAGATTGTCCGCGGTCACCTTATCAATAAATGAGATAGAAAAGGAAGTAAAAAAAACTTTTAACTTTACACTTTTGAAAATGTTCATAACAGTCAAACTACAGAAATTATTTTTGGAAATGATTATAGAGAGTAGTGCCAATCCTGTTCGCTCTCCAAGCAATGTTGGTCAAACTAGGTCGCGTGGTCAATCAGGGTCACCTAATTCCATTGATACCAGACAGTGATTATGCGCCGGACAGCAGATGGTCTCGTCCGAGTGATCGATCAGCGGTATTTTGAGGACAAGGTCGATCCTTGTGATAAACAAAGAACACTTATCGTTGATTGGATACAGTGAAATGGAAGATAAATAAAATATATCGATGGTATTATAAGGGTAATGACAATCAAACTTATCAAGTGCTATCAGTGGGACAAGGAAAAGGTCCACAGAGATAATATTTTGTAGAGAAAATGAAATGGTTTGTGTACCAGACAGTGTTATGTAATTTTAGTTTAAGGTTTTATGGTGTTTGTCCTGATCTTACAATAGCCTTAAATCACACTCAGGACACCCGTAACACGACACCAGTCTACAAACACAGGCGTATTATATCTCAGAAATGTACCCCATCTCGAGATCATTGTACTTTCAGTCTAGTGTTACGTGGTCATTCCATAACATGCTTAATCCCCCTCCCTAATTCTGGACCCTCATTGGTCACATTTCCTTGGATTGAGCATGTACAGATACCTTTGTCAGTCGCCCAGGAATCCATAAAGATTACTAGCTGATATACGACGCATGGTCGTCTGTCGTCATAGCAACACCCGATATGTACCAAGGGTAGTTCCGTGTGTATCCCGTAGCCATTGGCTTTAGAACTGCAGCCAGTTGCATACTTAATGAAACAAGGTACCAGGGGACTTTGTGTCCAATACGTGTGGTAAAATCAATACCAAAAACATATCGCATCGTTTTATAGAAATTTACTTTCCTAATACGTGGAAAGTAAAGAATTAATGAAACAGCTTTTTTCAGGTGTTAAGAGCCAAAAATATGTCTAAAACGACGAACAAAGGTAGCTTCAGTAATTAGTGATTAGTAGTCGCCTGATTATTTGCTCAGTTTTATGGGCATACGTATGATTGAGGTCGACGATGACAAAGGACAGTGATAACGAGAAAGGAAATTTAGGATGCATATGGTTCATTAGAAACAATACGCACAAAGCAACCCGATCAGGAAACCCTTGTAAAGCCCTTGTAAAGAGTACATACAGGACAAAGCTTCAAAGTGACCCAGATCAATCAGTGGCTGTCCATGATGATCACAAAGTACATTGACACAAACCTTTCCAATTATCGTTACGAAAATGTAACGTTTTTCAATATCCGCGTTAACGGAAGCAAGGAGTTTGCCTACGCTCTTCGGCTGGATCTAGTTCGCACACAGAGTGACCGATATCTAACTAATGAAGGACTTCATATTCTTTCTGTTTTGCATTTCGTAAGTTTCGATGATTACAAAAGCAGCATCGACCGGTACACTGGCCATTGTTTGTGTTCTATCCACTTGGGTCTCATATTGCCGGTGTAGCATCATTGATTAGATAGTAAATGTCATATAACGACCTAAACGGTGTCATTTTTTCTACTCTGGGTTTCTGTTATTGACCAACACCGAAATGGTTTGAGTAGTATTAATATCATGAATAAATTATATATATCGCTTATTGTGTTTACTAGAACGGATACGTCTTTGTTTTATTTGGATCATCCCTTTCTTTTACTGATGTTTTGTATCTGTCATTTGCTGTCGCTTGTTTCGATCTACAGAGCAAATGTTGCAGTAACTTTGTAAATCATGACATGGATGAAGAGAGAAGGAAACTAAGCTCATACTATATGCTTTCTTTTTGTTTGGCTTCCTGTTTCAAACGCTGTTTTTATTTGGTGACAATGCTGCGTTATATCTGATGGGTGGTTTCAATTTTCAGTTGGTTTTCATTGGTGAGGATGTTGGAATAAATCAAAGGTCATATCTATGTGATTACATGACAAGACCTGCAATCAGTGGCTTTCAGTCCCCCTGATGTGCATAAGAATGAAATCAATTAATGAGAAGATATTTCAGTTTATCTATCGTTCCGTGATTTTTTCAATGTAGTTGATTAAGTTTATTTCTATGATGATAAGACGGATGACAAGGACTGAGTTGGCTGGACAATAGAAGAAAAAAGCCTAAACAAGCTCTGGTAAAAAAAAAAGTGGACGAGATATTTTTGAATCAGAAGGATCTTTTTGATGCAAATAGGCCGAGAATCAATGTGTCTAATGAACTTCTTTTCATGTCCGGAGAGCTTGTTTCATCATGTCGTGCTATTTGTCTTTGATCGGCAGATAGTTACAGCGGTGGGATAATTTCACTAATAAGAGATCATACTGTCCGGTGACGCACAGAAAATGACGCCAAACGAGAATTTCCTCCTTCATTAATCTACCAAAATTGCAAATTATAAAGAGTGCAGTGTATGACGAGTCCGCTTGCTTCTTTTTATCTGAGCAAGTTTCTCTGTATCAATGAAAGTAAAGAGGTGGTTTAGAGATGCATATTTTCTGTAAGCATATGAAAATGTACGAATCGTCTGCCTAACAATGGAAACACTTATATTTCATTGTTACCTATCGATTTGACCATTACTATTTCTTTAAAAACTTATAAAACACACACACACACACACACACATATATATATATATAACACCAAAATATATGTCATTGCGGCCATATTTGCTGACCTATTGAATATGCGTGTTTTTTAAAGGTGATTCTGGTGTGTTATAAGGTCACTGACCCCTTTGTTGGCTAATGTTCAAGTAGTGTTGATGGTCTCCTCCTTTGCTGTGTTAATGTTATCATTAGCGAGAGTTTCAGGTTTTCTATTATTAAACATAATGTGTTTGATAAAGCTGAATGTGCAAGGGTAAGAGGAAATTAGATTTTCGGTATTTAAATTGAATTTCGATCTAAGGGAAATAACTCGTATGTATTAAAGTTTTTAAGGCATGAAAATAATTTCAGATCTCCATAAACAGAATGTCTTTCTTTAAAAAAGTAATCATCGTTACATAATAACTAAGGCAGTCGTTGAAGTTATTTTACCGTTAAGATTTTTGCAACAAAACTTCATTAATTTGTGTTAAGGAGCTCACAGTCGATCTGTGCTCCACGGGATAAAATAGAAGTTAGTGATTTACTATTATAGGTCATTATACATCCAAAAAACAACCGAGTTCAATGGCCCTGCTCTCCCCCTGGCTAGCACACATAGCGTCCCCCATGTAGCTAGAGCAGACTTGTATTTGGTCATTTCCCCCGTTTTAATGTATCCACCAGAAGACGGCTGTTTATTACTCCCGTAGCCTTGCGGTGTAAGGAAAGGTTCATCGTATGGCATTGGCCGCCAGTGACCAGATTGCCGCCATAACCAATGAAGAAAACACATGTTTTTAGCATCAAATACAATTCAAATTGAAGTGAACAAAAGAAGGCTTGGATAAATGGCCTAGTAGATGTAATCTTATGTTTGATAGTTTTAAATCACATTTATTGGCTAATGAGTGCTATTCTGGATTTTTTTTTAAATAAATTAAATCTTTTATTTTAAAAATGTAAATTAAATTACCACTGACACTAATCGGGATTTTAATTTTACGTTGAAAGGTCGTGATACGAAACTACCTAACCTGTATTTTACAGCGTCATTGACGGATTCTCCGGCGAGTTGTTCCGCTGTCACTGCTCTCTAACATAACACCTCCAACGTCCAGTTCACCACTGGTCTTGTCTGTGGAGCCGGCGCAGATTTCGCAAGTGACAAGGCAGTGTTGATGGATGAGCAAACATAATTATTACCATTTGCGCTGACCATTCAATTGGTTTTGGACAGCGTCTATAATACATTGAGTGCCCTCATTGTCGATTAGGTATTCAGCGGCGATTTAACAATTTGATGAATTACATTTACCTCCTACTTATTCAATAGGCTCATTAATGATGTCCAAGACGAGTGATTTGTTTTATATAAAAAAGAATACGAGACGCCTTTACTGAATAGTATTATTCACTTGCTTGTACGAAATGTAAATAGTAGAACCTTGTTCTTTGTATCCATATTACAGAGGAACAAATACTAATTTTCGTTGATTATCTGATGAAAGACACGTATGATATTAGGATAAACGAAGTTGAATAGGGTACAAGTACTTGATAAGTTAACTAAGTACTGTACCAACAGATTTACAAAATATTTGATGAAGACAACAGGGATCCAAGTACTAAAATACATGAACGGATTGTGCAACATCAGAACTGGACAACTGAATCTTTGTTATGCGGTCCAATCTTATAATACATAATAATAGGCTCGCAAAACATTTTTATGCCGTCTGCGTAACTAACTACCTAGTACCGCCCAGCCTAGACTACTACGCGTTGCCATACCTGGTCAAGCAGTTTAAATGGGTTTTTTAGTTGATCTAAAATATTTGATATAAATTACAAAGCATGATACAAAAATATAAAAATAGATTTTCGTATTCTCGTGCGGATTGATTTCCTTTATTTTCCCGCCATTTTTCGAAGAAAAAAATATGTACTGTTTAAAGTACGGAAATATGTTGCTTTAGACCCGCGTTTTTTATTTTATTGAAAAACGCCAAATTTTTATTCAGTTGACCCTATCTTCAGATGATTTATAAATACATGTAAGCAAGAATTTGTTAATGTTTGTTTGAGGATAGAAGATAAAACATCTGTTGCAACCATCATCAATTAATAAACACCTATCTGAGAGTGAGCTTTACATTTCATAAATAAATAGAGTATACAATGCCGCGCGAGAATAACTTACATTTGCATTACATATGGATTTAAAGTTCCATAGGCCAGAAGACAAATTATTGATTTTTACGGTGGTCAGTCAAGCGATTTCTCCGTTTAGGTGAAAATCAGCCAACCATATCAAATGCACCATCTTTCAGCTGATATAGGCACTTTGGAAATGTTTATTTTTATATTTAAATATTCCAATTTCATGCTACCGAGTTTGCGCCAGCACAACATGTTACAGAATATCGATTTGAAGATAGTAAATCTAATGTTTCGTGTAAAGTGTATAACAACTACCTGAAAAATTGCATCCTAACTATAGATGTTGGTTGTGTGCGTGTGTGTATGTATGTATGTTAAGATGAATTGCAGATCGTCCATTTAAATATTTTTGAAGTATTTACTACCGTGATTAGTAAATGTTATGGTGATGTTATCTTCGAAATATATTGAATATTTAAACAGTCCGATAATCTTACTTCCTTGGTTTAGAAGTGTCTTCTTAAGCTCGTATGAAATGAGATGCAAAAACTGCCCAGGAGCAGCTGGCGATATGTAAACTAGTTGTGTCATAGTAACTGTTGTTTTGAAGCAAATTTTATACTTCAGCCTCGGACAGCTGAGGAAAAAATAGATTACACAATGCCAAGGGGTTATACTAAGGCTTTCACCCTTGTATTCGTCGGTCTTGTATTGTGCAATACGCCGTATCGGCTTTCGCGATTTCAGCCATTATGTCATTCCCGTCACGTGTTGTTCAAATAACCAATTGTCATTTATTTAAATAGTGTCATCTTGGAGAACGCGAAAGGTGATGTTTTTCAGCTCCTTTGTTTGTTATATCATTCTCTTGATCATAAAAGATCCCACGGACATTTAAAACGATGAATACATCACTGAATTCCGTGTCCTGAACGCGCCTTTACGGTAGAAGGGCATTGTGCCGTCTTTGTAGGAAAGGCTATTTGATAAAATCAGTGATTGGAACTGTTTTTTCGTCATTATGCAAACTAGACATTCTTAAATATGTCTTTGTTCGCCCCGACAAGTGAAATGGCCATGCTCAAATGTTGTACGAATAAAACTAACCAGACATTTAAAATCAATGCGAAAGTTTGTTCAAGAGTAGATAAGCATACTTTGCATTCAGTGTTTACTAGATGGACTCGTAACTTCCGAACATACTTTTACTTTCTGCAGATCGGTTGAATCATTTGGTGTTCGATTACATCCTTGCTTTTTTTTAATTTACAGAACCCACGAGTTTCCTTTGCGAAAAATGTAGAGGTACGTTTGATTCAGCTTGGGCCCTTCTCCAACACGTTCAGAGAGACCATGGAATGAAAGTATATTCAGATTATACATCATGTCCAACACCTCCAAAACAAGCCCGTCTTAAGAACTCTTCGACTGAAAGATCGTCATCAAATAGGAATTCCCCGCATCCCCCTCGAAATCCTAGTAGTCAGAGAGATGGTAAAGATCACGAAACAAAAGATCGCGACAGTTCATCACATCAGCTGCCTCACGAAATTCATCGGGCACCTTCAACCCCAAGTTCAGGTAGCGTGGAGAGCGGACACGGTGCCCATCGACAATCGCCGCAGAATCCCTTTCTGAATTTTAGATTTCCACCGTTTGATCGTCCATCTCTATCTCCAGGACCTCTTTTCCCAAGAATACCAGGTACAGATTTTCCTGCCATCCCAGTTAGTGAGGCTCTTCATCTACATCAAAGAAACCTATTAGGGTTTCCTCCCACTCTCTTCGAGGCAAGTAGGGGTTTCACTTCTAGTTTAACTAATCCGTACGACAGACAGAGTAGGCCCAATTCATTAGGAATGGAAGATTCTTTTTACTCTGAGCGATTAAAAGAATTAGCAAGAGGTCCAACTTCTCCGGTACGCCGGCAAACACCTCCTTATTCTCAGGCAAGATCTGTTTGTAATATATTCACACCACTTCCAACCTCTACAAATACACCGGCAGACTCGAAAAAAGAACACGGGAGCGGAAGCTTGACCCCACCAAACAAAATGAAATCATGCGAGTTTTGTGGCAAATCTTTCCGATTTCAGAGCAATTTGATAGTACATCGCCGTTCACACACCGGAGAAAAGCCTTTCAAATGCCGCTTATGTCCACACGCATGTACCCAACAAAGTAAGCTCAAACGTCATATGAAAACTCATATGAAATCGCCAATGTCTAATGTTTCAAACGAAGGCAGCATGGGTTCTGGCAGCAGCACACCCGAAAACAAAAAATATGACGACAAAGATGATGATGACGACGAAGAGGAGGAGGAAGAGGAGGAGGAAGAAGAAGAGATGGAAGAGATGGAGGAAGACGAGACCCCCGAGATTAATGAAGGTTCAGGCGATGAGAAAAAGAGCAGCGAAAGCAAAGGCGGTTTATTGGCGGCGAAGCTACTCCAAAATTCTTATCAATCTCCCACTGGAGCAGAAACAAAGTTAGCGGAGTCATTTGTCACTTCCGGTACCTCTTTGTTGTCAGATATTATGAAGTCCAGTGGACTTCGTAATGTACATGTATACAACGAAGCTTTCATAAAAGCTCTTGAAGAAAACACAGATTTGAATATTAAAAAAGAAGTTTCTTCGCCACATGATGCCCCGGAAGATTCACTCAGTAATGGGAACAGTATGAGTGGAATAAAAGAAGAGTCGAAAGAAAAAAGTAGCCGTCCATCATCTGCCTCTGAGCAAGAAACATCCAAAGGACATAAAAACGAATCTAATGAAGGACCTATGATTAATAACGTAAGCGGTATGGATAATGTATTTTCGCCTATTTGGCAATACCATGGACAGCAGCCACATGAATTTTTTCCAATCGTTCCTTCATTGAACAATTTAAACAACTTTCGATACGAGGCCAGAGATCCTAATCACAATGGCTACAATAGCCCGAATCATGAAAGTGCCTTGAAGTCGCTCACTGTTCAAGGCGGAATCTCCAAACCTACGTCGTCCAGCAACTCTGCATTGGATACAAATGGCATGCCTACCGCTAGCCCAAGAAGGGACAGGACACGAAACGATACTTGCGAGTATTGTGGAAAGATCTTCAAAAATTGCAGTAATCTGACCGTTCATCGACGTTCGCATACTGGCGAAAAACCCTACAAGTGCGAATTGTGTAATTACGCATGCGCGCAATCAAGTAAGCTTACTCGTCATATGAAGACTCACGGAAGAATCGGAAAAGATGTCTACAGGTGCAAGTTTTGTGGCATGCCTTTCTCTGTTGCGAGCACCCTAGAAAAGCACATGCGGAAATGTGTTGAAAAAGGCTCAGGGATGCAGGGTTTGGGACGACAGGACATGGACTCGGATAATTCAAACTCCGTTGCCACGTCAGGAATACATGATTCGCCCAATTCTCTCATTCTATCGAATTCTGTTGCTCAATAAGAATTCGACGGTATTGGCCTCCACGTGTGGTAAACAAACATTGAAATTGTGTATCCAATACTCGCTCTTTGGTGGTTTTTTTTTATCATGTTTTATATATATATCTATGTAAGATTGTTTAATTTGCAATATTAGGAGTGAACAATATTGCATGTACGACTCGGCTTCGACAAAGGTTTTTACGTACACTAAATGTGTCCCGGTGATGATCATTTTCATACTAAGGCCATAATATGGTGAAAGTCATAAAATGTTGCCATAATTCGTGTACCATGTGAAGCAGGGTACTTGATATCAGAGACAAATAATCACTTAAGGTGATTATTGATACTTGTGTGGATTCTACAATTACGTCTATCTAATTGGTAATTATTGGTGCTTCATAATGATAAATTTTACTCTATCGGATGCTTTTCTCTTTATCCTCGTATATATGTATTCCTTTTCTCTGATATTGTTTTGATCCAGATAGAATATATTTTTGTTGTAAGATTCATGTGCTGGAAATGGGTTGTGGATTGCAATGGTACACATTTTTGTAGAACTACATTTTTGATTGGAAGAAGTCCTCCATGTGACTTTAAACTGCATTTAATTTTCATTTGAATGTATATTTTTGGAAACAGAATCCCGGTTTAGTTGTATAAGAAAATGGCATGTAACTGTTGAATGGCGATTGGTACCAAATTTTATCGGTACATTGATTATAGTTTCAAAACTTTTTCGAAGTCGGTTTGAAAACACATTACTATGTTTTGAAATGGCTGCCATATTTGATACTGTAACAAATTATTGCCAAGGGCTTTCAACTCGGAGAAAGGAAATACAAAACAGTATGACTATTGTGATCACGTAGAAAAGGAAAACATCATATGAGAGGATTAAAATTTTATAGCTCATGATGGTTTGGTCTTAGACTGAAAACATTAACAGGAGGACAGCAGACTGCAATGAGAATGAAAACGAGGCAGCAATACACTAACATTGCAGCAAATACTTGGTGCCCAAGTCCATCTGACCAATGTTCGCTATATTCTTAGTACATAATACCCAGTGCCTATTTTGTCCAACAGAATTGGATTATGTAAATCTAACGTTGAACATTACAGCCGTTTAAATCAGTGATTTCCGTCTGAAGGACAAGGAATTAATAAAAAAAATTACTACCGGCAGCTTTGAAATTTCAAACGTATGTAGATTTTTTTCCTAGTACATGGGCTGCCAGTATTTTGAAGTCAAGATATGGTTCAACGTATTTAATGTATATTGTGCCATTGCTTTTAGGAATTAGATGAAAATAATGTTTAGTGTGTTAGATTTTAGGAGATTTTTTTCATATTTGTGACCCTTTGAAATTACTTTAAGGTTCATATTTTTTTCACTTTGAACAAATAGTTATTTTGAATAGCATTTTCAGCTATAGAGTACTTGCTTTTGTGTAGCATATGATTATAATTACCCAACGTTTTTCTTGAATATCATGTTCTTAAAGAGAGAATGTATATACACGTATGTACCTAATTTGGTGTTTGTCGTTTTGGTTACCCATTCCTTTTGAACTTACGTCTTGTTTAAGGACGAACATACTGTGCCATAGCAAGGTTTTGCATGTAGAGTAATACATTGCCGTGACTTGCAATATGTGTTTGTTTGTTTTTTTCGCCATTTGTTTACATGTAATATCAGGCGCTATTTCATAACAATATCCTTTTTGTTAGTAGTTTGTCATTGTTTTTCAGTTTTAATTGATATTAAAACGTAGAGAAGAACTGCACCGTCAGTCTAAAAAGGAAATACAAATAGTTAAACATGTAAAGGTAACAAAATTATGATATTTTTTTAAGTTCCGAAATATGTTTAAATTTTTTATCAGTAGTATTTTTGGTATCTTATTGAAAGCAAAAACAGTCAATACAAATATTTATTTTACCTATTTTTGATTGTGAATGTTGCTTGGTAAAAACAGTGCTGCTTTTTCGCCTTTTATATTGTTGTCACTTTTCAGATAAGCTAAGTGTGCCATATCAGTTATCTGTGAATATATTTGAACTCTTTTTAACATATTAAAAGTAGCTACGGTATGAGTTTTTCTTTTTAAACTTGTTCTTAAATCTAGGTGTTAGTTGACAATATGTTATTTTTATTTGACACAATATTTTATTAATTATGATGTATCTTTTTAACATGCGTTTGGATCATGTATTGGCAAGAATTGGTGCAAATAAGAAAGTGCTAAATGGTTCATTTTATGACCTATTGATAGATTTGTTTTTGGTGCATATGTTTCTTGTAAACCCACTGAGGATTTTGTTAATCCATACATGCTTAAAGTTAATGCTAAATTTCATGAAATGTAATGATGAAATGAAATTTTTCGAAATGTGTTTGGAATAATATATTATTTCCTATCATTAATGTGTTCATTCGAAATGCGAAGAAAATTAAGTCAGATTGGATTTAAATGTACTTAAAAGCAAGCATTTTGAGCTGTTCTTCTGAACAACTCGAAATATTCTGTCACGTGGTACATTAGCAGACGATGATCTCCAAATTGCGCGCATCATTTTTTCGTCATGTATATGCATATACATCCAAATGTTCTGAATTCTGTCGTGCCATACAATTTTTCGAATGAGAATATTTTTATTAATTTATATTTATTGTTGAAAGCGCGTAAGTTACTCAGTGTCTCAGATAAGAGTTTGGTTCATTTTGTTCTGTCTTCTATATGTTATTTCTGAGTGTTATCAGATACTGCCATTCAGTTTCATGTTTATGTAGTTGAAAAATTCAAAATTTTAATTCATTGTCTTTTCTTAGTTCAAGCACCTGATTAGTTTACAGTGTGTGTGTTTCAAAATAAGTTACGTTTAATATTGCACATTTTTCTTCTTCATTTGCCCTGTTAAAAGATTTGAGTTATTTTATATTTTGGATTTTGTGTTTCACCGTTTGAACAAAAAGTGTTGTGGTTATTTTGTTTACATTATAATCAACGAAGAACTATGATGCTATGAAACCTTCAATTACTATTTAGTCTTCATATTATTTACTACAATCGTATCCAGGGAGAGCGATTTGGGGTTTTGCTAGGGTTGTTCCATGCAGTTGTTTTGCTATCAATTGATACTACTACCTCCAACTGAGAATTGAATAAAGCATCATACTATATGTGAACTAAATTGGTGCTATCACTGAACGAAATAGAAAATGATTGGGGAATTTTCTGACAATGTGAGACCATGGAACAACCCTGACAGTTTCTATTATTTTCTCCTTTTATGGAATCTTTAAGGGAGGTCATCAAAATTCACTATTGAGATTGGTATGTAGTTTGATTTTGACCATCAGACATCCCTTCAGGATCCTTTCCTTTCATTGGACCCATCGTTTTCTCTGTACATTTGATGTACTTTACTCGTCCAATAATTAAGCTTGTTGTATTTAAACTGTGAATGTTTGTATGGAAGTACAAAGTACAGTGTAAAATTTAATAAACATTTTATCTCTTCGGCAACTGACTTCCTTTTTATTTTTTCTGTGTACCAATAACTCCATGAATGATGAAAATGAGTAACGAAGTATGTAACAGTCTATTCTCTACTTACCAGATTGTTTCTGTCGTCATTGTCAATTTTTCACATTCTCGGATTCTTCTCAAGAACCACGATAATCAATTTCAACTAAACTTGGCAGAAAGTATCCAAAAGCAATTTGTGATGCAAGTTTTGTTCAAATAAATGGCCATGTTCTTTTCATGGGGAATAGGTTCGGTGTTTTAAAAAATCTTAGCTTCCATATTTAGTTTAGATACATTTTCATGAAGGTGAAGTATCTATGTTGTATTCTATCACAACGCGATGACAAGAGAAGTTTTAAACAGAAATATATAGTACATGTATTCTCAAGAGTGTACATATATAGTTTTAGGTCACCTGAGTAAACTCGGGTGACCTGTTGCAATTGGTCGTCGTGCGTTCACAAATGAACATTTTAAACTTCTTGATAACTACCAATGGAATTCTTTTTAAATTTGTTATGAAGCATCTGTGTGACAAGGGGCACATAAATTGTGAATTTCAAGACTTGCACCCCTGGGGCATGGAGGCGAGGCAAAAAGTGATCATATTTCAAAAATCGTTTTTTCTATAACCGAGTTATAGATGAGTAAGACAAACTAAATGCATAGTGCTGTACATAAAGCAGGAAGACCTCTACCAAATTTGTAAATTTGGTGATTCCCGGGCTAGCGAATCTAACCTCAGGGCGGGGCCAAACTTGGTACACTGTGTTTATATGTAAAACATTTGAAAATCATCCTCTTCATTGGTATTGATATAAATGTGAAACTAAATGGAAATTTAGAATGAACAGGTAGCCTTTTATCATAATTTTAAATTTCATGATCCTAGAGGTATGAGTTATGGTGGTAGGGTAGGGCCAAAATGGTAAGTGAGGAATTGTTCACAATTGAATACTATTTTCTTCGTGGTCACTATTATTCAATGCTTTTCAAATTTGTTATGAAGAATCTTTGGGACAAGGAGAACATAAATTAGAGGACTCTTGCAACCCTGGAGCCTTAGGAGCGGTTAAAAAAGTGACTAATTTTCAAACATCTCTACAACCGCAC
>CAJDSM010034144.1:0-11607 GCA_903981925.1 Ostrea lurida
AATATTCTCAAGAGTAGAGTAAAACAGTATAAACCCAACCAACCAACTAATTAACTGGCTAGCTTAGCGCTTTTCAGTACTTTCAGTACTTTGATTAAATTCTGTAAGGATACGGAATCATGTTTTCTTCAAAATAAACAGCTGAGGATCACCTCGCGAGAAATATTTTCCTTGTTTGATATTTGAAGAAAATGAGCACTCGACTCGTAGATACACCCCGTAGATATTTTTCACCTGTAAAGATATGTTTGTTGGATCATTGTACACTCGAAGTGGGGCCCTATCGCGCCTCCCCCGGCTAAGTCCCAAGTTTGTACATCAAGTAAATAAATTCTGTACGCCGAATTGTAAATAGAAATGATCGGGTGAACTTGTTAAAGACAGGTTCGTGTTTCAATTAGATAATCTAAATGGACAAGTGGAATGTGTTTATGACCACTAATGGTGTGGGATCATTATCGCCTTACCTGATGCACCCTTTAATCTAGTAGTGTAGGATTTGTGGTATAGGGGATCTTGGACCAAGGTCATAATACAACGAACATATACTTACTGCAGCTAAAAATGTAAAAATGGTAAGCTGGACAAAAAAGTTCACAGTGACCTTGGAGTTTCGACCTTGAATTAAAGTCATGACACACCGATTTTCATATGAACACGTAGTTATTATCATAGTTCACCCCAGATTGGTAGAAAAAAATTGTGTGCATATTTTACGTTTCCTTTGAAGTTGCGTTTTACTTGGAGGATGACATTTGAAAAAGGGACAGGCCCCTGTAGTTCAGGCTGCTCAGCTGCGGACATAGGCAGGCAAACCAACTTAGGACTACCCTTCAACGACACGCGCTGGACATGCGCAGTAGGATGTTCGAACCCAATGATCGGAAGTGATATGAATTACGTTATAACAGCAATAGGGAAAAATCCAAACTGGGAACAAGGGGAAAATACATTTGAACAAAGAATGACAGCCACCATATTTACAATTTCGTACGTGAAAATATTATTTTTACCATTGCAAGCTATGTATGTTAAATATAATATCTACCCAGTAATTCACACACAATTGCAGCTTTCAGAACAGTCTTGAGAATTTTTTGCAGGATGCATATACCATCCGCCCTGACTAGCGGCCACACAGTCATATTATCTACAACAGTCGACACACGTGTTCGAAACGACACACGAAGTATAAACGCTAGTCCAGTCGCTGCCCTGCCTCCTTACATTGGGTATGGTTCTTGTAATACAAAATAGATCAGTTCTACTGGACTTGTGTTATATCTGTAATATGAAATACTTGTATGCTTTTTCAGAGTACCTTTTGGGTGTATTTCAAATATATCACTTCCTGTGATAGATCCCGATGCTGACATAATCAAGTGTCGCTGGGCAACACCTGCAGAGTGTGGTCAAAGTTGTACTGATCTTCCACAGGCCTATCTAGACGAGGTTAGAGACTGATACTTGTATAAAGACTGTATGACTGATATCCTGAGTGCTTGGATATCTGACTTCTTGCAAATCTGTCCCCGACATGTGCTCAAACCGTCCCTTTAAGTTCACTGATCTTGGTAAAACTTTATGGATTTCTATTGGGACAAACGAATCTTGAGTTAAAATATGCTTCATGTATTTTCAAAAAGTACATATAGTCTTGATAAAACAATCCCTTATAGATTACTAGAGGGTGGATTTAGGTAATTATTAAAGCACGATCACGCCACGCCCATTTTGTTGGGTTTAGCTATGGTGGGGGGGAGGGGGGAGTTGTATAATTAAGTAAGTAACCGAATAATTAAAGTAACTTTTCATTCAAATCTGCTTTTACTTAGAACTCCTGCACAATTCATATGAACGCGACGAACCAAACCGGATTTACAGCAGGAAACAGATACCGAGTGGCCGTCACAGTCGAGGACTTTCCGAGATTTCCAATCAAACTAGCCTCAAAAGTTCTTCTCCCAAATCAACCAATCAACAGCATTCCCTTACAGGTAAACGTTATTGTGTAACACATGGTATGTACCGGCGATATTTAGAAATATACAAATTGATAAATATATTAATTTATTTGTAGTTTTTTGTGGACGTTGTATCGTCAAGCTCTGGTTGTAAGTCTACAATGACATTCGCTGCGAAGAATTTCCCAGACAGCATGTTTTCTTCATACAGTTTCCTGGACTTCAGTCGCCATATTGATTTTGTATTTCCTGTCTACCTATTGTCAAAAAAGTGTGTACTACTGGTTTTTTCTTTTAAACATTTTGTCATTTCCATGTCACTTTACGTAGTATATGTAGATTTAATATTATAACGTTTATACAAGGTTTTGCACACATTAACATTATACAATTGCAAAGGAGGGAACATTATACATAGTGAAGAAGATATGGAGATTTATTCACCCAAGAAAATCATATCCCCCGAGGGCAACGTGGTTTTATCATTCAGAGAATGATAGTATTTTTATGTTTTCCCTCTTCCAGGGGGAGACACATTGTTTTTGTACTTTCTGTCAGGCTGTCCTTTTGTTCGTCACAAAATCGGAATGTTTTTCCACCTTTGTGGTTTATTAGTTAGACTTAAAAACTCTGTAAAATGCTCCAATGCTATTTGTAGATGTGCCTATTGTCGGATCTGGAGGATCCACTCTTATTTATAAAAGTCAAAGTGAATCTAAAAGGGGTGGAGAGTGTAAAACAAACACTTCCCCTCCTATATGGCTCATGGTATATACTTAAAAATTTGTACAATGCTTCATTTCCATTTGTAGATCTATGTGGATATTCTCGGGACAAGAGGATTCAGTTATTTCCCTAATGTTATAATTTATCTAAGAGGGGTGGAGGGTATAATATAGCTTGTGAACACTTCTCCTCCTAAATGGCTTTTTGGATAGTGCAATGCTTCATTGCCATTTGTAGATGTGGATATTGTCGGGACAGGAGGATCCAATTAGTTTCCTAAAGTTACAGTGGATCTAAGAGGGGTGGAGGGTATAAAATAGTTTGTGAACACTTCTCCTCCTATATGGCTAATCGAATAGACTTGAAACTTTTCTACAATGCTTCATTGCCATTTGCAAATGTGCATCTATTTAGAATAACATGATCCCATTGTTATCCTTAAAGTCATATATAGTGGATCTAAGAGGGGTGGAGGGTGTACAATAGCTTGTGAACACATCTCCTCCTATGGCTTTTCGGATTGCTTTGAAACTTTGTACAGTACTAATCTTCATTATCATTTATTGATATTCACATTGTTCTTACCAAGGATCTAATGTTTTTCTGCAATTTACATTGGATCAAAAAGGAGTGTTTTGGAGCTTTATCCCCCTGTACAAGTGTATGTCCAATTTCCTACTGGTACTTCAGCATAAATCATTTTTTTTATCATATACAACAATGACATTAGTCAAATCAATGCTACATATCCTCTCCATCTTTTTCCTATATGTACAATGTACCGTTCATAATGTCTATGTTCCTGTTCTTGCTTTCAATGTCATATATTAAGGGAAGGGGCTTGTAATTTACAGTACTTTCAATTTAATTGGAGTTGTAGAGACATATATTATTAACAAAAACTAATAATATTTCATGAAATGTAGAGTCAACTAATTTCCATGAAATTACAATAACATATAGCACGGTACAATGTATTTTGTAGATATAATACAACATTTGTACAAAGTTTTACACAATACATCAACACAACAACCAAAAGAAGCCATTCTGGGAGCCTTCATCTCACTGAACTCTATTCAAAATGGCGGCCAGTTCATCAACAGTTCGGCGAAAATCTACTTTGTGTTTGGGGCAAGAGTGCAGAAGGGTAATTAATACGATTTTTATACACAAGAAAAAGTAAACATCTGATATCTGATAGGAAATATATCGTATCATTGAGCTTAATTTATGTTCTTACAGAATTACAACAAGAAAACAATGTATCGTAGGGCTCATTGCCGGTAAGATTATCATGAATTCTTTGAAACGTTTCCAAATATATGTATATATATACAATGTGATGGCTATATCAATAAACGACATAGGAAACTAACTAACAATAAATGTAGGTAACATATGTATATCAACTATCAATAGAGAACGTAAAAAGATGATGTATGATTCTCGTTTAAAGTCATCATTGCAAATTCTACGGTCGCTGTAATGACCTTGTTTGCGATTACAAATTATCATTTTAAAAGTCATATGTTGACTGATTTGTTTCATACTCTTTGTTAGACTGCCATTTTTCGTACTAGATTTGACGACGGGTAATCCAGTTTATCTTGTTTCGACTAAGGCACGGCAGGTGTGACGTCAGCAGAGGATGCTTACTCCTCCAAGGCACCTGATCCTGCCTTCGCTTTTGTCGGAGGTCCGTGTTGCCCTACAATCGACTTTGTATATGTTTGGGAATATGATTACGTTTAACACATTGTTACTTCGCCACTTATATACATGTACAGTATTAATTCCAGATTCAAACGAATGCCTGTCCAATCCCTGTCACGGATCGGCGACCTGCGTCAATCTTTATATGAAGTACACGTGTTCTTGCCCTTCTGGTTTCCGAGGCTCCCACTGTCAGGAGAGTAAGGAATACAAATATTGTTCTTCAGTTCACCTTTAGACTCCAAGATTCTCCTTATCTTAACGTTTAGATACCTTGTTTTTGTTTCAGAAATCACATGTGGCGAGAACCCTTGTCTGAACAATGGAACTTGTTCTTACAACGCCACGATCAGATGTCAATGCAGGATAGGTAATGGCAACGTGCAATCATAAGCAAGTCTCTTAGTCTTGGACCCTTAATATTCTGTTTAAATCTTGAAAATCATTATTGGTAGGATTCACAGGAGATCTCTGTCAGTTTGAAGATCAGCCTTGCGTCTCCTTTCCATGCAAAAATGGCGGGAAATGTATCACATCTGCTGGAAGGTATCGATGCCAATGTCCTGGTAATTTTACAGGAGACGACTGTGGTAAGACTTAACCTCTCATCTCACATGTATGTATTGTACAGATAGTCTGATACGGGAAATAATTTCAAAGTACCCTGTAGATTTGTTTTTGTAGAAATGAGGATAACGATAAATCATACTATTTCTAACATAGCGTTTGTAAATCGCTCTGTAAATCGGAAGTTTTTGTTAATAAGGGATGGATCTGTAGCTTTTCTGCGTAACCCCTCCCCCCCCCCCCAACGGACTTAATTAGCCTATATTTCTGCAGCTATTGAACACGACGACTAACAGCTAGTCTCATCTATTTGTAGGTTTTCTTTTCACCGTGAATGGCGAAAAGCAAAAGGTAAAAACAAATAATTTGATTGTCACTGCGTGACTTAAGCCCCCATCACACTGGACCTACGATCTTACTACGATCTGATTTTTGCCTAAATCGTGACAGGTCGTAGCATGATCGTGGGAAGTCTTGGAGATCGTAGTATGAACGTGGCTTGGTCGTGGTCGACCAGACCGCGCTACGTAAATTTTGAACATGCCTCAAACATTCGTAGTGAAGTCGTGGTGAAAAAAGAGCGTACTGCAGCGTAGTGAGGTCGTGGGAAGAGCGCACGGCGGTCGGGACTATCGTATTGAGGTCGTGGCACAGTCGTACTAAAATTGTCCCTAATCTCATAGACGATCACACTACGCTGCTACTACGCTTCCATCACGATCATACCACGATTACATTACGACTTATACGATCTTACTACGATCACACCACGATATTACCACGCTCTCTGTGGTTCATAGCACGCTCTTACTAGATTTACTAAGGCCTAGTCACCCGAGCTTACGACCTGTTACGATCTAGCTGCGACCGAATTTTTTTAATTTGGAAATCTTGGAAGAGCGCAGAACTGATCACCAATTCTTAATTGTCACAAGAACAAAGTCAGTCGCAGCAAGGTTGGTGATAATGTTCAACCTTCGAACTGCGATTCGAAGTCGCAGACGGATCTTGCATTGTCGTACGACATTCGCAAATGTACGTACCTCTAATCGTACTCGTACGATCATCTACCACCACAAAGAACTTCAGGCACTTGACGTTTTAATATATTTCATTAAAAAAAATCTTCCCGTAAACCATTATAATATTAAATATTTAATATTAAATAAATTTTGAAAAAATCAAATAATGTATATTTAAAACGTCAAATGCCTGTGTCTACCACCTATTGTACGATGATCTTTCACCAAATCGCAGAACATGATTGCAGATGGAGATTGTAGCAAACATTGCCGACTGATCGTACTTCGGCAAATTTGCCATCATTCCACACGATTCAGAAAACACTGCGATCCAGTATGGCTGATTCTTCAGACTTTCAAATTAACTTTGTTCAGAATGACGTCAGATAATTGTTGAGATTAGTAGACAAACAAATCATAGATCATCGTCTCAAATACTACACATTTTATGAGGAAACATGGTGCGAACCTCAAGAAAAAAGAGGGATTGTACAAGTATCATCAAGGCAGGTTGCCCTTGCAATAAAGCTAATTGATTGATTGGTTATCTATGTTTTAGGTCCCACTCGAGAATATTTCACTTATATGGAGACGTCACTGACCATTACGGGTTGCTCGGTATTATATTCTGACCCGGACCCCCACGGGTTAAAGCTACATGTAGTTGAAGGAGGATGGTCTGATCCATGAGTCTTCATGCAAAGCAAAGCTAAAACTGGCAAACGTAAGGTCTAAAAGGTCTAAAAAGTGTCATATATGACAAGCGATTGCAAGAGATCGTAGAACAGTCGCGGTAAGCGCAGTGTAAGCGTGGTACCATCGTACCATGCGTAGTAGCACCGTAGGGAGAACGTAGAACGATCGCATAGAGCGTAGTGGTATCGTAAGTATGTCGTGGGTGGTCGTGGTATAATCGTAGCATGGTCGTTGGAAAGTCGTAGAAGAAGCGTACTGTACTCGTGAAGGTCGTAGTGGAATCGTGCTAGAATTGACTATTGATAGATGATTGACAGTTCTAAGGTCGTAGTACAGTCGTGATTGCCGTCACACCGACCACGTTTTAATGAAATCACCACGATTCTACTACGATCATTTAGCTATTGAAGGTCGCGGAGAGCGTAGTGAAATCGTGGCCAGTGTGATGGGGGCTTTACACTCTGTAATGCAGCAGGCATGTTCACGAAGCTATCTTAGGACTAAGTATGTCTTAGTATTGAGATAGTATTGTCTTCTTTTGCAGACCTCCTCCCTGTCACTATCCCCATTTATATTGGCAGGAAGTTTGTGTGGGGCTTTTCTGCTAGGAGTAGTTCTTATCATTTCCGCCACACGCGTGCGTTCCAGGATACTACAAAAAGTCAAAGATGCACATTCAGCTAAAAGAGAAGAGATAGATGACAAAAACCCAAAGTCAAACAAGACTGAAAAGAATATTCCGAGAGTGAAAACGAGACAAAAGTTTAAAAGTTCAGCAGTGCGTAAATCTTTGGATTTCTAACGAAGAGGAGCAGACGTTCCAATTCTGAGGCCTTCAATTAGGCAATGGATTTTATTAAACACATGTACATGAAAGCTTACAATCAATGGATTTTGAAGGGTTTTTTGTTGTAAGATTGAGTCAAATGCTGTCTGATGTGTTTTGTAGCCATTAAACCGTTTTCCACATACTGATTTGACTACGGATTGCTCCGTTTACCTGATCAAGACTATGGTCTCACGGCGGGTGTGACCGGTCAACAGGGGATTCTTACTCCTCCTAGGCGCCTGATCCCACCTCTGGTGTGTCTAGGGGTCCCTAATTGCCAAACTCTTGTTTTTGTATTATATTTGGGACTTACGAGATTGATCACTGTTTCTTTATCTTTGCCTTAACATTGTCCGATCTTTACTAAAGTGGGAGAAGTGTCTTTTCTTGTTCTGAAAGGAGAATGCCTAAAATTCAGTTTAGATTACACAAAACACGAATTATTTGAAACAAGTATCATTAGCAATTAAAGATACGTGATAGAACATTTTTCACTGGAAAAAAGTTTCAAATTAATATCTACATATTCGTATAATGTGGATGAAATATTATTACATGTGTATTTGTATATCGTAGTAAAGAAAAAAGTTTTATATATTATATATACCCTCAAACGTCTTGAAAGTATTTAAATTCAAAAATCAAAATATATCAATGACAAATGATAAATTCTATGAAATATTGTCCGTCAGAAACAATCTAAGATCCCCCTCCTTCTTCCCTCTCTCCCGGCGCATCACAGTTCCCATAATTACAATTCCCATAACCACGTTTCCCTTAATCACGTTTCCCATAATCACGTGTCCCATAATCACGTTCCTCATAATTACGTTTTCTATAGGACTTCTCAGGATCCTGATTATTATCACGTCTCCCATGAAGCAAGATATGAGTGACATGATAGTGTATTTCATTTCATTTGAGACAAACAAATAAATAGACTTTCTACATAGTCTTTGGGTAGTAAGTGTAGTTTGTAATCACTAAGAAACTAGAAGGTAACAGCATACGCACACACATAGTGAGTATAGTCTGTGATCTCTGAGAAATTGGAAGTGAGCAGCGTAGGAGCATGCTTCTAAAAGTTCAGACATTTTCTCTCCTCTGTCGTAAGACGCTTTAACTTGTACCAGCCTCCCACTTCTTCTGCCAAGTGCTCGTCTTGGGGGATGTAATGTCTGTTGGCCTTGTCGCGAAGCACGCAGTTCGTTTTCGATTCGGCTCTGCTCAGCTCTAAGTTCCCGCATCAACATGAATGTCCACAAGTTTTTATGGGAAACGTTACGGGTCGATTATGGGAGCCGTGACTTTGTGTGGCATGCGACGCAAGAACGCGGAAGATTGCAATTTGGTGGAAAACAAAGGACTATTGGAATCGCAATTATGGTAATTGTGATGTACCCCTTTAACCAGTTCGTTGCAGGCCTCAAGCTCGTCTTTTGTTCAGCTTCGTTGAACGAAAGTTTTGTTCGGTCTCTGGTACCCATGACGTACAGGTACCTGTTAAATTGGCATTTCCTTTAGATCCGTTCACGAAACTTAAATTTTCCCCACTTCAGTAATATATATTTCCTTCAAACCATCTCTTTCCAAACACCTTGATTCTGATGTTTTCATTTTATTTTGAAAATGTTTGGTAAGCGCTTATTCTAGAACGTATCACGTTTCTTGTTTGCTTTCGCCATTTCCCAGTTTCTGAACCATACATACATGTAAGCACAGTTTGTAAAGTCCATTATCAGTCAAACACTGTTCCACATTCTTCTTAATTTGTGTACGTTCATCAGGTCCTGGAAATCAGTTTGTAATCTAATTTAAGCTTATTATCGGCCACAGGAGCGGCCGATCTATTTGTGATTGTGTTATAATGTGCACATGGGGAAAAGGGAAGTCTTTGCTTTAGCGTTTCAAGAAAATGCATTTTATCAATAATATTAGTAAAAGTTTTGAATAAAGATTGTTAGATCTAGATTTTTCTTTTGTACTACTACAAAATGAATACTTAAGTTCAGTTTCATATACTTCAGCTTTTTTTTTAGTAAAGCGATTGTGTCAAAAAGCTATTGACCTAGTTCCATCTCGTCATTTCTGTGCAGTTCAATGTTATGTTACCAACAAATAAAAGAATTTTCATACAACAGAGGAAGTAACTATCGGATGTACATATATTAGTCATGCCTGGAGAGAAGTAACTCTCATAGGCACATACAGCCAAGCCTAAAGAGAAGATAACTCTCATATGTACATACAGCCAAGCCTGAAGAGGAAGTAACTCTCATAGGCACATACAGCCAAGCCTAAAGAGAAGATAACTCTCATATGTACATACAGTCCAAGCCTGAAGAGGAAGTAACTCTCATAGAGCACATACAGCCAAGCCTAAAGAGATTAACTCTCATATGTACATCACAGTCAAGCCTGAAGAGGAAGTAACTCTCATAGGCTACAGCCAAGCCTAAAGAGAAGATAACTCTCATGGCACATACAGCCAAGCCTAAAGAGAAGTAACTCTCATAGGCACATACAGCCAGCCTAAAGAGAAGTAACTCTATATGTACATACAGTCAAGCCTAAAGAGAAGATAACTCTCATGTGCACATACAGTCAAGCCTAAAGAGAAAGTAACTCTCATAGGCACATATAGTCGAGCCTGAATTTAAGAGAAGTAACTCTCACATGTACAGATAAGCCTAAAGAGAAAGCAACTCTCGGTCAAGCCTGAAAAATCTTTGATGTTTCGGAATATGCTGTTTGCTGACAGCATTTGATTACCAAGTGTCATATGAGAATCTCGCGGTTTTACATACTATGAAATAATCAAACGCCACTGGCTGACTTTCTAGTTTATTGTTGCACAATTCAAATTCAGGCAGCAAATGCCTCCTTCCCGTTTTTGAATGGCGACATAGTTCCATTTGTTGAAAAAAAATCAATGTCGTGGGACTATGTTATAGCCTTTTATACAGAATTTTCTTCGATCACGTCCTAAATATATTCCTCCAGTCTAAATGGTTCGCATTATAGTTTAAAGCGGTTCAAGTAATATTACTTCCGTTTTCTTTCATATCTAGCCGCATGCCTGAGGCTTGGTAAAATTGTTTTTAAAAAACTGATAGTAATTTCCATTGATGCCGTGTAATGACAGTAAAGCATCGCCTGAATGGTATAAAAGTTCAAATGAGTTAGGGCAATAGAAAGAAAAATAATTGCTGAAACTGTACATCCTTGGCAAGCTGCTTTTAAAATTCCTTTCCTTCATCATGTAAAGGATTTTTCACTAATTTCAAAACCTTTCTAATTTTTTCTAACTTTCAGAAAAGTACGTGTGCCCTCTTTATAATTAGATTCAAAGTATGATAAATATCAAACAAATGTGTAAAACTGAACAGGTAATTTGTTATTGTTATTATTATCAATTGTTTAATACTAATGAATGTATGTTAAATATAGCAAGATAATTTTGATGTAAAGCATCAAATCGGCCGCTAAAATTTTGAATATTCTATTTCCAAAGAAACATACAGAAACGACCAACATGTATATATAGTTATATACTCTTGTCCCCTATATTTTGTCCATGCCCTTCAACTCCAGCCATTTTTTAATTACGCAACTAGATTGCAGTTGAGAAATCAGAATTGATTTCTAAAATGTAAACGCTTCAGCATGAAGATAGACAAATGGAGCAAAACATTGCAGAAACATCGGTGTTCTAGTTGAGAGGCATACCACGGATCTGTGTCACATGATGATGGCGATGTCATTTGCTGGACTGGCTGTACTGACTGTAAATTTAGCTTGCAAATTGATATTTACATTGTAACGCAGAGCAGCAATCAAAATATACAAATATTAAAATATTTAAAGCCGCAGCATATTCAAACCAAAGAACTTGTTATCATCTATCCATTTAATGAATTAATATCTGGAATAAATTGCTTCTATATTTTATACATTGCCGCTTGAGGGAGTACTTGTAAAAACTTCGTTTAAAGTCGTGACTTCATAATATTCGTTGAATGAAACGCATTGATTACAGTTCTTCATATTTTAATTCATACATATTTCTGAAACTTTTCAGAACTTT